>JAMQGT020002425.1:0-22699 GCA_024447675.2 Pterophyllum scalare
CCTTTAAAAGCCAAAAGCTGTGCAAAAATCTGGATTCCATGTCATTTTCTGTCAAGTCTCTACACTGTCAAGACCTCCTGATGGCAAAAGCAAAAAAGCTCACTGACTTTGAACGTGGTAGGATTGTTGAGCTGCATAAGCAAGGCCTCTCACAACGTGCCATCGCTGTTGAGGTTGGACGCAGTAAGACAGTCATTTTGCATTTTTTAAATGATCCTGAGGGTTATGGAACAAAAAAGTCAAGTGGTAGACCCAAAAAAATTTCACCAGCGCTTAGCCGCAGGATCCGATTGGCTGTCCGTCAAGACACGGGATGATCCTCTACCCAAATTAAGGCCTTTAATGGTGCTGACTGCAGCCCAATAACCATCAGACAGCATCTGCGAGGGAAGGGCTTCAGAAACAAAAAACGTCTTCAAAGGCCACGTCTTCTTCAACGCCACAAAATTGCCCATTTGGACTTTGCAAGGGTGCACCAAACATGGGACATTGAAAGGTGGAAGAAAGTTGTCTTCTCTGATGAGAAAAAATTTAACCTTGATGGTCCTGATGGCTTCCAACGTTACTGGCATGACAAGGAGATCCCACCTGAGATGTTTTCTACACGGCACAGTGGGTGGGCACCATCATGACTTGGGGTGCGTTTTCCTTCAATGGAACAATGGAGCTTCAGGTTGTACAGGGGCATCAAACAGCAGCTGGCTATGTGGAGATGTTGCAGCAGGCATCCCTCATGACTGAGGGCCCTCGTCTGTGTAGTAATGACTGGGTTTTTCAACAGGACAATGCTGCAGTTCACAATGCCCACCTGACAAAGGACTTCTTCCAGGAGAATAACATCACTCTTTTGGACCATCCTGCATGTTCCCCTGATCTAAATCTAATTGAGAACATTTGGGGATGGATGGCAAGGGAAGTTTACAAAAATGGACATCAGTTCCAGACAGTGGATGCCCTTCGTGAAGTCATCTTCAACACTTGGAGCAATGTTCCCACTAGCCTCCTGGAAACACTGGCATCAAACATGCCTAAACAATTGTTTGAAGTGATCAACAAGAATGGTGGAGCTACTCATTACTGAGTCCTTTTTTTGACACTTTGATTTCTGTTTTTTTTGGGGGGGTTAGGTGAGCTATGGTCTTAAACTTTTGATCAGCTGAAAAAATCATGTTTGACTGTAAATGCAACTTTCAATAAATTCCCTGATCAAAAGCTTTTGTCTTCTTTTTAGCATTGTGAAGCTCTACTTAGAACCTTCTTAAGATCCAATAGTGCAAAATGCAAATTCTTGCAATTTTTTAACTGGTCTTAAGATTTTGATCAGGAGTGTATAGTCTCAGCTCACCCCTACAGGCAGGCAGTCTTTTTGCCCTCCAAGCTCCTCTACCAGAGGCTTGGGAGCTTGGGGGTCCTGCGCAGTATCTTAGCTGTTCCCAGGATTACGCTCTTCTAGACAGAGATCTTAGATGTCATTCCAGGAATCTGCTGGAGCCACTCCCCCAGTTTGGGGGTCACTGCCTTGACTGTTCCTATTACCACGGGGACCACTGTTACCTTCATCATCCACATCCTTTCCAGCTCCTCTCTGAGCCCTTTGTATTTATCGAGCTTCTTGTGTTCTTTCTTCTTGATGTTGCCGTCACTTGGTATTCCAACATCTATCACTACAACCTTCTTCCTTTGTTTGTCCACCACTACGATGTCCGGGTGGTTAGCCATCATAAGTTTGTCTCTCTGTATCTGGAAGTCCATGTGCAGATAAATCTGAAATGACATTTTAATCCTTTGCTATGTTCACAGATAATATTATATTAGCATATTCATTAGTTATAGGTGGATCTATCAACTCTTTCAGTTTTCTGTCTTCTGTCTGGCGGCGCACGAGTGAGCACACGTGCAGCGGCTGCTCCGGATCCAAACAATGTTTTTCGTTAGGAAAAAGTTTGTTTCGTTAGAAAAAAGTTTGTTTTATCCCCCAGTTGTTATATATATGGATGTCGGAACATCGACTGTCCATGTATATCACCGACAAACACTGCTCAGCTCCAGGAAACAGACAACAAACTTCATAGATGGAGACCTGCGAGATAAGCTGCGCGACCTCGGGCTACTACGGAAACCAGATTGTGCCGAAACCTCGGCATTCCCTGATGCCAGTGGCCGAGGGAAAAACGCCGTAAGCGCTGCGAGAGGAAACAGAAGCGCGGAAAGCGAGGGGGAGTACACGCTAGGCTAAAAGCGAAACCAACCCGGCCGGCCAGAGTTCCCGACGCCGCCATTCATCTAGACCGGCTAGACGCGTTTCGAGCCGACAGAAACCCAGCTCTGTGCGGTAAGTCTCGCGGTGGCGGACTGTGTGTTTATATCAACACTGAATGGTGTAATAACTCTGTGCTAGTCTCTAGTTACTGCTCTTCGCTGTTGGAGTTTGTGACAGTTAGATGTAGACCTTTTTATTTACCTCGGGAATTCACTACTGTTTTTATCATCGGTGTTTACATTCCACCCGATGCAAACGCCACGCAGGCGCTGTGTGAACTTTACGGTGCTATCAGCGACCTGCAAAACACACACCCTGACGGACTCTTTATTGTTGCTGGAGATTTCAACCATGCAAATCTCAAGAGAGTTCTCCCTAAATTCCACCAACATGTGAACTTTGCTACGAGAGGAGCGAACACGCTGGATCTTGTTTACACGAACATTCCCGGTGCGTACAGGGCAGAACCCCGCCCCCACCTCAGATACTCTGATCACATGTCTGTCATGCTAATTCCTGCATACAGACCCATTGTTAGACAATCAAGACCTGTTCTGAAAGAGGTGAGAACCTGGCCATCAGGAGCAATCTCAGCTCTACAGGACTGTTTTGAATACACTGACTGGGACATGTTTAGGGAGGCTGCAACATACAGAGACATTGTTAATCTGGAGGAATACACATCATCGGTGTCCGGCTACATCGAAAAGTGCATCGATGATGTGACTATCTCCAAAACCATCACCATCCGCTCCAACCAGAAGCCGTGGATGAATGCAGTGGTGCGCGCATTGCTGAAAGATCGGGATTCTGCTTTCAAAGCAGGAAACCAGGCGGCTCTTAGAACAGCAAGAGCCAGACTCTCTCGGGCCATCAGAGAGGCAAAGCGTGCACACGGCCAGATCATCCACAGCCACTTCAACAACAGCAGAGACACACGGCGCATGTGGCAGGGCATCCAGTCCATCACCAACTACAAGACCTCACCATCTGCTTGTGACAGTGATGCGTCCCTCCCAGATGTGCTGAACCACTTCTATGCACGGTTCGAGGCACAGAACAATGTGACTGCGAGGAAGTCCACACCTTCTCCGAACGACCAGTTGCTGTCTTTCACCACGGCTGATGTGAGGACAACTCTACGTAGAGTCAACCCACGGAAAGCTGCTGGACCAGACAACATTCCTGGGAAGGTGCTCAGAGAGTGTGCAGACCAGCTAGCAGAGGTCTTCACTGACATCTTCAACACTTCTCTGAGCAGCACCGTTGTTCCTACATGCCTCAAGACCACCACCATCGTTCCTGTGCCAAAGAAGTCCTCTGTATCCTGCCTCAACGACTACCGCCCCGTTGCACTCACACCTATCATCATGAAGTGCTTCGAGAGGCTCGTCATGAGGCACATTAAGACCCTGCTGCCACCCACTCTGGACCCCCTGCAGTTCGCTTATCGTCTCAACCGTTCCACAGATGATGCCATAGCCACCACCCTTCACCTGGCACTCACTCACCTGGACAATAAGGACTCATATGTTCGAATGCTGTTCATAGACTTCAGTTCAGCATTCAACACCATCATTCCTCAGCACCTGATCAGGAAGCTGAAACCACTGGGCCTGAACACCTCCATCTGTAACTGGATCCTGGACTTTCTGACTGGGAGACCTCAGGCAGTCCGGATCGGAAATACTACCTCCAGCACCATCACGCTGAGCACTGGAGCTCCCCAGGGCTGTGTTCTCAGTCCACTGCTGTTTACTCTGCTGACCCATGACTGTGCAGCAATGCACAGCTCAAATCACATCATAAAGTTCGCTGATGACACGACTGTGGTAGGTCTCATCGGGAAGAACGATGAGTCAGCATACAGAGAGGAGGTGCAGCGACTAACGGACTGGTGTAGAGTCAACAATCTGTCTCTGAACGTTGAAAAAACCAAAGAGATGGTTGTGGACTTTAGAAGGACGAGAGGTGATCACTCACTGCTGACCATTGATGGCTCTACCGTGGAGATCGTCAAGAGCACCAAGTTCCTCGGTGTTCACCTGGCAGATGATCTCACCTGGTCCTACAACACCAGTTCTATCACAAAGAAAGCCCAGCAGCGTCTCTACTTTCTAAGGAGACTGAGGAAGGCACATCTTCCATCTCCAATCCTCACTATGTTCTACAGAGGAACCATCGAGAGCATCCTGAGCAGCTGCATCACTGTCTGGTTTGGGAACTGCACTGTGGCTGATCGCAAGTCCCTTCAGCGGATAGTGAGAACAGCTGAGAAGATTATTGGTGTGGTTCTTCCTTCCATAACGGACATTCACACTACACGCTGCACTCGCAAAGCACTCAGCATTGTGGGTGATCACACACACCCCTCACACACACACTTCCAACTTCTGCCATCTGGGAAAAGGTATCGAAGCATTCGGACCAGAACATCCAGAACCTGCAACAGCTTTCCCACAAGCTATCAGACTTCTCAACAATCTAGTCTGAACTGGACACACACACACACACACACACTTTCAATGACAAAAACACTCTTCAGTGTTTGTCCCCCCAACCCCCCCGCCACACCCGTAATTATTGTCTACAGTTTCACGTTTGTCTGTATTGTTCGTATTTATTGTGTACTGTCTGGCGCCCTTGCACATGTTCGCATAAAAGCACTTTAATGTTTACTGTTTACTGTTGTGTGTATTGTTCTATGTAGCACCTTGGTCCCGGAGAAACGTTGTTTCGTTTCACTGTGTACTGTGTATATGGTTGAAATGACAAATAAAAACTCTTTAACTTTAACTTTAAATTATATATTCAGTTGAGGTGTGTGGACTTTAATCTTTGTATCTGGAAGTCCCACAGGATCTAGGCACTCTTGTTCTCAACCACTCTTGGAGGCATATCCCAGTTTGACCTCAGGATTTCCAGGTCATACTCGGCACAGATATGTATACTATGCCGGCCACTTGGTTATCACGTTCCATGTATGCCCTGCCTGCTAGCATCTTGCACCCTGCTGTTATGTGCTGGATTGTCTCATAGGCATCTCTGCACAGTCTGCACCTGGGGTCTTTGCATGGTGTGGTAGACTCAAGCCTCTATTGATGGTGTGCTCAGAGCTTGTTCCTGTGCTGCCATGATTAGCACCTCTGTGCTGTCTGTCAGTCGAGCTTTGTCCAGCCATTGGCAGGATTTTTCTACGTCAGCCACTTCTTCAATCTGCCGGTGGTACATGCCGTGCAGAGGCCTGTCCTTACATGATGATTCCTGTTCTGCCGCCTCTTCTTTCTTGGGTTTCTGCTGCCTGAGGTACTCACTAAGCACATGATCCTTTGTGGCCATCTTTCTGATGTATTTGTGGATCTCCATTGTTTCGTCTAGGATAGTGGTTCTGACACTCACTAGTTTTTGATCTCCTTCCTTCCGCTTAGCATACAGTCTCAGGGTGCTGGATTTGGGGTGAATTCATATCTCTTTCACTCTTGGCATACAGCTTGATGTCATCCATGTACAGGAGGTGGCTGATGTTCACTCCATTCCATAGTCAGTATCCATAGCCAGTCTTGTTGATGATCTGGCTGAGGGGATTCAGGCCTATGCAGAACAGCAGTGGGGACAGAGTGTCATGGTCCGGGGTCCTATAGACCCCATTTATTGTTTTGCTTATTTTTGTCTGTTCTCTTCTGGGTTTCTTTTGTTTGTGGGGTTTGGTTTGCTTTCTGGTTCCTTGTGTTCCCTGGTGTCAAGTCTGTGTCTTGGTTCCCCCTTCTGTCTTCCTGTTTAATTTTGATAGTCGCCTGGTCTCTGTGTGTTGTGTTGTGTTCAGTTTTGTTTTTTTTGGTAATCGGCATCACCTGTGTTCACACCTGTTTCTTCTTTCCTCATCAGTCCTCCTGTGTATTTAAGTCCAATGTTTTCTGTGCCTGTGGTCGGGTCGTTGTCTTTGTATGTCCTACCGCTGTGTAACCTGGTCAGCCTTTGTAGTCTGATATTTTGCATTGAGTTTTGCTTCTAGTTCTGCCTAGTCTGGCTTTTGTGCTACACCTGTAAATAAAGTGGAATCACCCTCTTACCTCTGTCTGGCATATCCTGCATTGGGGTCCTCCTTCCTGCCTGCCACACAGCCATTACATGACACAGAGCATCTCCTTGGTAAATCCTGAACTTAATGTTGACGTGCAATTGGCTTGAAGTTGGCCTCTAGTGTTGTTCTCCACATCCCCACTGAGTTCTTGATGAAGGCCCTTAGGCTCCTGTTGATCTTGTACAATTCTAGGCATTCCAGGATCCATGTGTGCGGCATCGAGTCATAGATTTTCTTATAGTCAATCCAGGCGGTCCACAGGTATGTCAGTCTGACCTTATAGTCTCGAGTGACTGCTTTATCTACCAGTAGCTGGTGTTTTGCTCCCCTGGTCTCTCTGCCAATTAATTTCTGGGCCTCGCTCATGTATGGCTCCTGCTTATCTTATCTGCTATGGTGCCTGACAGGAGTTATATGACAGGAGTTCCGTGCTGAACCGAGGCAAGTTATTGGCCGGTAGTTGGATGGGACTGGTCCCTTCTGGGGGTCCTTGGGGATCAGGGCCATCCGACCTTCAGTCAGTCATTCTGTGTGCATCTTAGCCTTTAGCAGCTGGTTCATTTGTGCTGCCAGGCACTCGTGGAGTGCAGTTAGCTTCTTTAGCCAGTAGGTGTGTATCATGTCAACTATCCATATGTGAGACTCTTTCCTGGATGTCTGCCACTGTGATTGTTACTGAAGCCTGTTCAGGGAGGTTGCTGTGGTTTGCTTCTAGATCCACTAAACACTGAGCTGAGGTGTTGTGTGATGCATCCTTCTCCCATATGCTCTTCCAGTATTGCTCTGTTTCCAGCATTGGTGGGGGTGCTGTTCTCATATTGTTGTCCTGCAACTGAGAGTATACCTTGGATGGTTCAGTGGAGAACATCTGGTTTATTCTCCTGGCTTCTATCTCTCTATCTCTCTGTTATACCTCTTCAGGCGGTTAGCCAAGGCTGTGAATCAACAGAAACCTAAACACAACACTCTGGGAAACACCAGGAAGAGACACAAAACATGAGACAAGGGACAAAGACATGAGAAAAAAACACTGACAGAACAGGAGAACCTGGAATTCAAAACATAAAACCATACATGACTTAAGCTACAAATGAACAAAAACTGAAAAGCCCAAACAGAAAACCAGAAAATGAAACAAAAAGCATAAAACAGGAAAACTAAACTCAAAGTCCAACCAAAAAAGCTGGGTCAACAGACCCAGGCTCATGACAGAAAGGTCTCTATAGGTCAGACATCGAGTCTGTCCTCACATTCTGGAGTATGGTACTCTGGCTGCACTCCAGACAACATGAAAGCGTCATCAAGATTGCTGAGAGGATTCTCGGTACCCAGCTTCCCAGACTGGAGGACATACACAGGACCCGCTGCATCAGGCGGATCACAGCCATAATTAGGGACAGCACACATCCCGGGCACTGCCTCTTCACCCCCCTGCCTTCTGGGAGGTGCTACAGGACACTGTATGCCCGGACCTCAAAACTGAAAAACAGCTTTTACCACAGAGCTGTTACACTACTGAACACGAGCCGTATGGAACCCAAGGGACAATCCCCTTGTACATCCACTGCACCACTTTAGCACACTGCACTCAGTTGTAAATAAAGTGTTTATTGCCATTTATACTGCCACTTACTGTAAATATCGCATCATACTACCTTTGCTCACTGTAAATACCAGATCCTTATTTATTTTATTTATATTTCTTATTTCTATTTTGTATTTATTATTTTGGCACCTGGAGGATGGCTCCAACAAAATTTCATTGTACTGTGTAATGACAATAAAGACATCTCATCCCATCTCACATGGCTTTCTGTTTCATTCTCATGACTTGCCACATTCCAGGTTACATGTTTCAGATCATCAAAAAAATTTTAATATTAGACCATGATAACCCAGGTAAATACAAAATGCAGTTTCTAAATTATGATTTAATTAAAAAAGCCATCCAATCCTACTTGGCTTTGTGTGAAAAACCAATGGCCCCCACTCAATTTCACACATAGGCCCCATTATTGCCAGAACTGATAAATTAAGGTCAGTTCTTTCAAATGATATCTTCTTATTAAGTAGAACCTGTGTGACAAAACATATTAGGCTAACAGACCTCAAAAGCAACATGCCACGATCTGAAGAAACTCAAGAAAGGTAAATGGACAAGTTCGTATATAACGCTTTTCTACTTTTCTACTCTAGCTGAGCACTCAAAGCACTTTATGCAACACATTTGCATTTGCATTGCAGTGAGGTAAAAGACTCATTGCCATTTATTACAAATGCTGCAAAGAGTGGCACAACCAGTTATTGAGGTTCACTTTTTCATACAGTGTAGGTTTGTATATCTCCTTTCCCTGATGAAATTAAATCATCATAAAAAAATGCATTTTGTATTTACTTGGGTTATCGTTGTCAAATAATAAATTTTGTTTCATTTGATTATCTGAAACATGACAAATATGCAAAAAAAAAAGAAAAAAGAAAAAATCTTAATGTTTTAACGTAGGAGGCTACAATACAGTACAATATGACTGCATAATGCAAAACTAGGTTCATCTCAAAAAGAGATACTTTCGGATAATGACTCAATTATCACATCATCTCTATCTGACCGAAACACAGAACTTCTAACAATGTGCAGAAGAAACTGGATTTCAGCCCATGTTGCATTTGCATCTCAGTGGTTTAAATATGAATATTCCCATCCTTCAGTATACTTTTAATCAATATGCACACATAACATTTAGAGAAGTTTGGAGCTGTCACTGCAGCTTTGTTAAATTTTGCAGCAAATGATACATCAGAATCAGTTGTGCCATCCACCACCTCATCAGGAGCATGCCCTGGTGTTGTAGGGAGGTCATACAGGCACGTGGAGGCCACACACAATACTGAGCCTCATTTTGACTTGTTTTAAGGACATTACATCAAAGTTGGATCAGCCTGTAGTGTGTTTTTCCACTTTAATTTTGTGTGTGACTCCAAATCCAGGCCTCCATTGGTTAATAAATTTGATTTCCATGTGATTTTTGTTGTCAGCATATTCAACTTTGTACAGAACAAAGTATTCAATGAGAATATTTCATTCATTCAGATCTAGGATGTGTTATTTGAGTTTTCCCTTTTATTTTTTTGAGCAGTGTATGGGAATACAGGAGAAATGAGCCTCCTGCGTAATACTCTGTTTTCTGAAGGGAAGTTAGCTGTACAAAAAGTAAAAGTTTAACATTTTGGAAAATTAGCTTCAGAAAATGAGATGACCGATTTCAGTCTCATGCCTTTTGTTAAATACAAGGCTGGACTCAGGATGTGCTTATAACAAATGACAGCAGGTTGACTTACTGTCTACTAAACACAGTACCATAATTTTTAAATATCTTCTGAAAAACAGAAATACTAGCACAAATGAGAAAGGAACTAAACATTCATGTTCTCACAATTCAGCAGCTTTTTAGCTAGACACCAGGATAACTAGCTGCCCACAGTAGTAACCTAGTCTTAATAATACTTTCACTTCATTTTTCCAGGTCTGAATGTTTTATACTATGAAGAATGACCCCCGCTTATAAGGTAGCAATACAGAATAGAATAGAATAGAATGCCTTTATTGTCATTACACAGGATGTACAATGAGATTGGATGAAGTATGACTGTCTCTATCCTGCAATAAATTAAAAATATTGTTTGCCTTTTTTCAATAAATCTTTAAAAAAGTTTTAATACTCTCCTAGCATTAGTTTTTTTTAATCTTTACACACTACTTAAATGATATATCACTTGAGTAGTGTGTGCAGCCGCCATATATATATATACATCTAAGAAATCTTTGCAAGGTTGATACAAGTGCACTGATAAAACTATTGTTAAGATAAAGCTACCTTCCCTAAAAATACAAACTGTAATTTTTATATGGTAATTTGTTATAAAATAAGATACATGCAATGTTTCTACATGTATTTTTGGTTTCTGAGTAGCAGCTTCCCCAGACTCCACTGTGAAAACTAAATTAAGACAACATGTCCAGGTACTAGCTTTGCACTTAAAGGGGTACCTTAAAGAGATGGTCGCTAAAACAGCGTGTTTAAAACAGCTCAAATAAGAGGCTACAAAAAGGGACAGTGTCACATAGGGAGTCCAAAAATAAAAAGAATGAGCTAAAAATTAGGATGACAGACCCCATATTAAAAAAGAAAAGCATATAATTTATCTTCATCAAAGCAACAAAGTGAATAAGAATACTTTCCAAAAATCGTTTGGCTAAGAAGAAGAAACTCCAGGAGCAGAAAAAAAGAGCAGCTAAGTTTAAAGTACTGAACTTTTTCATTCTTTACTGTAAAGTGAAATTAAACACTGACAAGATACAAAAGGAGTAAGAAATATAGGTTTCACAGAACATAAAAATAACCAATAATAATAATAATAATAATAATAATAATGGATGGTAGGTTCCCTGCTACAGAGCTGCCTAACACAGTAATACTGTTAGATACTGGGACACATTGTGCTATACAGGCAGAATAAGACACATAGGAATGGGAAAGCACATACTATATTACATTCTTGAGTAAACACATTTCATAATTGTCATCATGCAACAAAAAATAACAGCTATTTGTTTAAAAAAAACATGGCACATTGGTGATCATTAATCCATTATCAAATACATATCAAATACAAACACATTTCTTAACAAATGTAAAATTATTGCATTTTTATTATTACTTCATATATGACACTATATGAAAGCCATACTGTGGAATATCTACCCAAAGGTGGGTAACAAGTAGCTGATTGTCCTTTTGTTTCTTGCTTCTCATGTGTACAGACAGAAAACTTCCCTTTAATGATTTTCAGAGCTACTGGTCTTACTGAAAGGGAGTGATAATTTGGCTTTTCGACTGCTTTAAATTATAACTCAACTAACAGTTATTTTAAAAATGAGGGGACCATATTAACTATTTAGCATATTTTAGGCACCATAAGAAATGCAGTGTAATAAAGACATTATTATTACAATGTAGTTAAGTTAACACTACATGGGGAACAGAGGTCATGCTGCATTCATGGAGGCTCAAAAATCCAAGGTGACCACAGTCAAACTCAAAGTTATGATTTTTTTTGAGACAGAGTGAGAATCTACTAGATTTGATTTTCTGATAATATACTGGAGCTCATCTACTAATAATCTGATGATCATGAGCTGCAATTAGCTTTTGAAGCAGTGTTTAAATGGCCAGCTCATAATCTTGAGGTTTGAATTATGATCCTTACTAGCAACTGACAGCACACTAAAAACTTGGCAACAGTGTAAATAAAACTTGACTGTAGAGGATTTAAATTCCATTCTTTATATAGTTGACACATAATAAATCATTTAATTAGTTGACTGAAAAAATGAACTATCTCTGGGACTAAAAGGATGAAAGTAGATCTTTCCAAATGAAAGTCATTCAAGTTATTTTCTGACTTTTTATATTATTAAAATTTTTTATTGTAAACATAATCAGATAAAGCAGAAGTATTGTGTGATGTGAGATGAAAAGGGAAATCCATTTCCATTATATTCTGACAAGAGTTCATGTACTTCATATTTAGCAGTTTCTTAAATTATACAGCTGCTCCATTTAAGCCTTTATGCCTTAAAAAATTCAGAATGTACTTTAAATATATTAATGAGAGTTTATAGGCACCACATCAGGTATCGTGTCACCAGGTTTGTTTTTGAGAAAAGTTTTTCATCAGGTGAAATCGAGGTTTTACCTCAGATCACTGCTGCATGAAACTGACCAGAACCTGGGTTCCTTCACAATTTGAACTTTTTGACATCTTATCTTGAATTGGCCAGAATTGGGCCTCTGTGTGTGTGTGTGTGTGTTTAGATAGGGAATTTCAAGCAATTTGTCAGACAGATGTGCTGCTAAAGAAGGATATTTTGTCCAACTGTCAGTCAAATATGTACATGCATACACACACAAGGCTTGAGCAGAGCACAGAATGAGTTGTGAAATTAACATCTCCTCTTAACAGCTTTCAGAGAAGAGCTTGTTCCTGGGTCTGATGGCTATGAAGCCATATGCTTCTTTAAAGGTCATGCACGCACACACGCATGCACACAGCCCACTGGAGGGAAATCCAGTGAGCAACTCATCACTGAATAATACTGTTCACACAAAAGCTTTGCACCACTCTGATTGTTTGAAACGCAGGTCACTTAATAAGAATGATTGTCTTCACCACTGTCTCTTCCTATTTCATGGCTTCCCAGACACACTCACTTTGGCACAGTCAGAGTCAGTGAGACAGAGGGTAGCTAGGAAGAATAGGCACTTAGAGCTGTTGGAGGACAGGGACCGCAATAACAAGGAGGCCCAGGAGGAAGCACAGGACGGGGGCCAGACGTGAATGTGGTGTGGCCCCTGAGGAGTGGACGGAGGAGGTCTTGATCTCAGAAGTGAGGAAGGCAGACAGAGGGACGTGGGAGACCAGAGTGGGGCTGGCATAGTTGATGAGGGAATCAATCTTCTCAGCCTCCTTACTGCAGGCTTCAATCTGCAAAACACAAGAACAGTACTCTGATTTCCACAGTCGTCTCTCTCTCAGTCAATGCAGAATAAGAATATAGCACATAAACTATATTCTTATTCCTTTCTCAGCAAATGAAAATCATCCACTTCTTATGGATACCAATAATGGTTGGTTACATATTGGACTTTGGCTCGATTTTACCTCACTTCATTAGATGAAGATTGAATGCCATTCTTGGTATTTACTTGAAACCCTCAGCTTCATTTTGTAACAAAAACAGAAGCAGTGGTAGTCTTTTTTGAGCCAGAAACAAAAACGGAAGCAACCCTCTCCCCTCCAAAAAAACAAACAAAAAAACATAGTGACACAGCTTACCAACCTAAGGTGCTCAATCTATTGTGATGACATGACCAATGTGTTTGAAAGCACTTTAATTAACACCATGCTAATTCATGCTATAAATACAGTTATCTAAGAAAAAACACAAGTATCTTGTGCGCATGCGCGAGTGCCCCCATTTCCAAAAAGCAGTGTTTGTCCGTTTACGCGGAAATGGAGACTGGAGCATTTCAGAAACACTCCACTCTGGAGCCTGTTTCCAAAAAGTATTATGTTTACTCCGTTGTCATGTAAACAGGACACCGAAACACATCAAAACTTAGGCATTTTCATTTTGAAACATTGTGTAAACGGGGCCTGAGCTGTAAAGTCAATAATTGGTATGGCCACCTTTATTCTTCAGCTTAGTCTGAACTCTCTAAGGCAGCTTTCTGTAAGTTGTTTAAGAAGTCTTCAGGAATAGTTCTCCAGGCTTCTTCAAGGACATTCAAAGCTCTTCTTCTGATCTTGGCTGTTTTTTGTTCTGTTCTCTGTAAAGCTGATCCCACACTACTTCAGTAATGTTGAAGTCTGGGGTCTAGGAGGCAAATCCATGACAGACAGTGTCCCATTGTGTGTTTTTCTATCCAGGCATGCTTTTACTGCATTGGCAGCATGTATGGGACTTTTCTGCGCTGATAAATGATCAACATCTGCATCACTGCAGACGCAGCCACAATCCATCTGTCCATCTCCCGTTCCCTTCTCCTGTCACTTGTAAATAAAACCCCAACGTTTCACTGTAAGCTGGAGGGCACCAGCTGATAAAGCCAACATCATCCGCAAAGGGCAGAGATGAGATTCTGAGGTCACCAAGGCGGAAGCCTTCTATCACTTGGACTTGGCCTAGAAATTCTGTCCATAAAAATTATGAACAGAATCGGTGACAAAGGGGAGCCCTGGTGAAGTCCAACACCCACAGCTAATGAGTCTGACTTATTGCCGGCAATATGGACCAAGCTCTTGCTGCGGTTGTATGGGAGACTGAATGGCTCACAGCGACAGGCCACACACGGGGGTGGCTGTAGCTCAGGAGGTAGAGCAGGTCACCTACTGATTGGAAGGTCAGCGGTTTGATTCTTGGCTGCTCCGGGCTGCATGCCTAAGTGTCCTTGGGCAAGATACTGAACCCCAAGTTTCTCTCCAACGCAACAGAAAAGTACTTAGCTTGGATTCAGATGGAAGTGCTTGTATGAATGGGTGTATAAGCGGTCTATAAGACAGAGTAGAAAAGCACTATATAAGAACTAGTCCATTTACCATTTACACCCCATACTTCCGCAGCACCTCCCACAGGATACCCCGAGGGACGTGTCCACAAAATACATGTAGACTGGATGAGCAAATTCACTTGAACATCCTCAAGAGCATAAAGAACTGGTCCAGTGTTCCATGACCAGGATGAAAATCGCATACAGTAGTTCTTCTTGAATCCAGGGTTCGACTAACAGATGGACCCTCCTTTCCAGCACCCTGGCATAGTCCTTACCAGGAAGGCTGAGGAGTGTGATACCCCTGATAGTTAGAGCACACCTTATTTCTTGTTATTTTAAATCATATATACAGTGGTACCTTGATTTGCGAGTGTCCCAACTAACGAGTTTTTTGAGATACAATTGGTCGCTTGGTCGAATTTTTGCTTTATGTTGCAAGCGCATATCTGAGTTATGAGTGAGCAAAAATACACAGTTTGTTTTTTTTTCCTCTCGTTGTGCACTCGTTTTGTCAATGGTTGTTGCTATGTTTGATTATTTTCCACATTTATTTTGGAACATTTCCTTTTTTTAAACCATGGGTCCAAAGAAAGTGAATGCCAAGCTCGGTGCTGAAAAGGATGATGACCATTATCGAAACACATGAGCGAGGTGTGCGTGTTGCTGTCTTGGCGAGGGTAAGAGTGTGCCAAAAAAGGCAAAAGAAGGAGGAGAAGATTAAGTGAAGTGAAAAAAAGGAGCATTTAAGTTTAGCAATCTCCTCCACTTCAATCTCCGCCAACATCTTTGTATGACTTTCACTTAAAACCAATTTATTTCTTTACATTCTCTTTTGTTATACTGCACAGTATTTTTTTTATACATTGTTTGTTTATAAAGTTCTCCACATTTTTCTTATTAAGAAAAAAAATTGTGGTGGTTTTGGGGGGGGCGGGAACAGATTAATGACATTTCATTCATTCAGTCATTCATTTCTATGGGAAAATTTGATTTGACATACGATCGAATTAAGTTACGAGCTAGGTCACAGAACGAATTATACTCGTATGTCAAGTTACCACTGTATTTATTGTATTAAATAGAAATGGATGAACAAAGAAATGTTTGCTGGGAATTGTTTTGGTGGTTTGTAGTGTATCTTGCAGTGCAAAATGTCTGTATGGTCAAATCCACTGTAAAGTTTTATCTAGCTATTTTACATTTTCAAAACATAACTTTAATAAAATTTTTATATTTCAGCAGGCAAAAATTTTTTAAGCATAAAACCTATCAAAACAATCTGAAAATATACAAATCAAAGTTTTTGTGAAGAAAGCACCATCTCTTCATACCACTTAGCAATTGGGTGGCTGTAGCTCTGGAGGTAAAGGAGGTCACCTACTAATCGGAGGGGTGGCGGTTTGATCCCTGGTTCCTCCAGTCTGGATGCCAAAGTATCCTTGGGCAAGATACTGTAGCCCAAGTTGCTCTCCAAATGCAACTGTCGGAGTGTGGATGTTAGAAAGCAGCTGAGCTTAGAAAGAAGTGTCTGTATGAATGGGTGAATGAGTCACATTATTTAAAGCACTTTGAATGTGCAACATAGAGTATAAAAGAAGTATAAGAACCACTCCATTTACCAACTGACTCAAAGGGGCATATTTATAGTGGAAAGTAGATAATGCCCCCAGAGAAGAAGTCAGCCAGCTAGCTGGGAGTGGCCATTTTAAGTGGCTGTATCTGTATGTTTGTGGTTCAGTGGAAGTCCAAAGAATAAAGAAGGAATTATAGAAATTCAGAAAGCTACTTATTTAACTAAATGGTATAAGGTAGGGTTATGCTTCAATCTGATGTGTTGGCTTTCAAACTAACCTTGATTAGTCCTGCTTTAAGCTTTAATAATTTCAAGCATTTTATTTTGACTATATCAGCATATATGATCTGAAATATGACCAAAAAAGGTCAAACTAACTCCACAGGTGCTAAGTCAACTTCCTGCCTCAGCACAAGGAGACAGCTGCAGTTTACTTGCTTACCTCAACCAATCACCAAGCTCATAAGGATACAGAACAATCCTCCTTGCATAACAAACACAGTTCCAGGCCCAGCACAACCGGGTAAACGTGAGTGGCATACTTATCATCAGGACATCCAAACTGAGATCAGTACTCATCTGCCTCCCTTCACGTCCATGCAGGCATACAACTACGAGAATGTGAGTACAAGACATGCTCAACCAAAAAGCTCCCTTGCTCCATACAGTCTCTCACGCCAGTCGAATCTGTATAACACCTTACATGGAGACAGTGACATTGTTAACCTGACTAGATATTTAGCTAAAAGGGATTTAGTCACAGATGGCCAAATGGACCAGATGGAAGGTTTACAGACAAGGCAGAGGACTGCTGGGCATGGAAAGCTTCTTTCAACAACACAACAGACTGGTTAGGTCTGAAGCCTAGTGAAGAGTTAGATCTGCTCACCAGATGGCTTGTGGACGAGTCCTCTAAACATGCTAAACATATCTGCTCAGTTCACATAATCCAAGAGAAGGTTTATGCAGAGTTTGGGCTTGATTAGAGGAATGCTACAGTACCCCAGAGGTGATAGAAAGGTCTCTTCTCGACAGATTAGACTGCTTCCCCAGAGTTACAAATAGGGAACCACAAAAGCTTAGAGAGCTTGGCAACTTGCTGTCAGAGATCGATGTAGCAATTAAGGATGGCATTTTGCCTAACTTAGCATACTTAAACACCTTGTGTGGCATTGCCCCAGTTATATAAAAGCTTTCCATCAATCTTCGAGACAAGTGGGTGTCAAAACAGTCAAAATACAAGCAAAGGTACAATGTAACCTTCCCCCCATTTTCATTTTTCTGCTGTTTTATTCAAGATGAAGTAAAAATGAGAAATGACCCCAGTTTTAAGTACAAAGAATCGGTTCCCACCTTATCCTCACACGACAGCTACAGTGGTAGATTCAAAAAGCCCAGAAACCCTGTTGCAGTTCTCAAAACTGAAGTAAATAAATCACACAAACCATCCACCACTGCTGAATTCACAAACAAAGAATGCCCCATTCACAAAAAACTGCACCCACTTAAGAGATGCAGAGCTTTTAGAGAGAACATTAGAGGACCGCAAAGCATACCTCAAAGAACACAACATTTGCTTCCGGTGCTGTGATTCATCCACGCATCAAGCGAGAAACTGTAGAGCTGCTCAGAGTGCAACAGTTACAAACACATTGCAGCACTTCATGCAGGTCCAGCACCTTGGACAGCACAAAACACACACACTGAAAGCACTACATCAGGCCAAGGCAGGGAGCAAAGGAAGGAGCAGAGTGAGGAGATAAATATAGCCACTCCTGATAATACCTCAGCATGCACTCAAATATGTGGAGACACCGCTGGGGGGCGTTTCTGTGCTAAAATATGTATCACCACTGTGTATCCAAAGGGGCACCCAGACAAGAAGATCAAAGCCTATGCTATCATAGATGACCAGAGCAACAGGTCATTAGCTAGGTCAGCCTTTTTTGATGCCTTTAACATTTCAACAGGGATTTTAATGCCATACACACTGAAGACATGTATCAGGGTTTCCATGTCCAGTGGGCGCATAGCTGATAACTTTGTCATACAGTCAGTAGATAGTCAGTTGAACTATCCTCTCCACTCATTGCTCGAGTGTGACACATGGCCAGATAACAAATCAGAAATCCCAACCCCAGAAGTTGCACTAGCTCATCCCCAGCTTAAACGTCTAGCAGATAGAATTCAATCTCTTGACATTTTGCTGCTATTAGGGCAAGACATGATTCAGGTACACAAGGTGTATGAATGAGTCAATGGCCCAGACAAAGCTCCATTTGCTCAGAGACTAGCGCTTGGGTGGCTTATTGCAGGTGAAGTGTCTGGGGGGAGCCCACAAGCCAACTATTGTGGGTACATACAACACCTGTGTGCTAGAGAATGGATGTCCTGGCCTCCTACCACCTTGTCAAAATAGTTTTCAGGTCAGGGAGTAGTTTCAGACCCTTAGTAATTCCTGGGATACTAGCAGCTCATGGCAAACTGGGGAGTCTATCTTTCTGCGAACAGAAAAGGACGAAAAGCTAGCTCCTTCTCTTGAGGACCAAACATTTTTGCAAATCATGGAACGAGGCTCCCACAAAGACAGCACAAATAGTTGGACAGCTCCACTTCCTTTCTGTTCACCAAGACCCCGTCTTCCTAATAATAAGGGCTTAGCCTCCAGTCGCTTAGAGTCACTTCTCCACAGCCTAGAGAAACGTCCAGAAATGAAAAGACACTTTATAGACTTTATGCAGAGGTTAGGGTTTGATAAAGACCATTGTTGTTTGATAAAGAATTGATAAAGACTTTTTCCCCCAACCCTGGGAAAGAAGGAGGAGTGCTAGTATCTGCCCTTTTTTGGGGTTTACCACACACAGAAACCAGGGGACATAAGGGTGATATTTGACTCTAGTGCTAAGTGCAAGGGAGTGTCTTGTGCTGCTAACAGGCCCGAACATGAACAACAGTCTCGTTGGGGTACTAGTCTGCTTCAGAGAAGAGGCAGTGGCAGTTACAGCAGATACATAACAAATGTTCCACTGCTTTCTTGTGCAAGAGAGCCACAGGAACTTCCTACGGTTCCTCTGGTACCGTAACAACAATGCAAAGGACAAAATCGTGGAATACAGGATGATGGTTCACGTATTTGGTAATAGCCCTTCGCCAGCGGTTGCCACATTTGGACTCAGAAATGTGGCCCGCCAGGCATGTTACAGCCCCACCGCAAAACAGTTCATCGAAAGACATGTTGACGATGGACTGAAATCTGTTCCCACAAAGTCTGAAGCAATCAAGACCTGCTCGCCGCTTCTAACTTGCGGCTCCATAAACTTGCCTCCAACAGCCCTGAGGTCATGAGGGTGTTTCCCTGGGATGATCTTGCAAGTCGGCTCAAAGATCTAGTGCCTGTGAGCATCAAAGGGAGGGCACTGTTACAAACGTTTACCAAAGATGTAGAAGCATATTTACAGGGGGATAGCTATTTTTATTGTTGGAAGAAGTACTTCATGATATTTTCAGAGTGATGGAAATGTTTATATGTGTCCAAGCTGTTAACGTATTTAGCATTTAAGCTAGTAGCAACAAGCATTTGCTCCATATGTTATTGCAGCATCCTGATATGCTGTATTTTTTCCTTTGCAGTTTTACTCTGACCAGTGGTGTGTTGAATAAAGCTCAGTAATGACAACTATTCACGCGTCATCATTGGGAAGAGTGATCTGTCTAGCAACCAGAGCGAGGACAGAACAAATATGCTGTTTTCATGTGGGTCTCCCCCAAAAGGACCCTGGTGGCACCACAACACTGTCAATGAATACATAGGAATATATAGGACTTCTTTCTCTTTTCATCATCCCTCCCTCCATCATCTTTTTTTTTTTTACACAGTGTCAAGCTTGGCTTGGCAGAGAGACACTGAAAACTTTCAAGGCTTTATCAGAGTTTCCACCGGCAACCAGCCTAGCCGAAGTTGATCCCCTGCCAGGACTAATCGCTGAAGATTTTTTCTAATGCTGCATTCATTAGCTAATGTATCTCATTGGCCTACTGTTGCTGTTTGCAGTTCTCCACATTAAGATAGTTAACTATTTATTTATATTCATACCTACAACCAATTTAGAATATCTGCCCAGAGTGTTCCGATTACCACGGGGACCACTGTTCCCTTCAATCTAGCTTTTCACTCAACCCTTGGTATTTTTCGAGGTTATCGTGTTACTTCTTCCTGATGTTAACTTGGTATTGCTATGTCTATCCCTATGGCTTTCTTCCTAAACTTGTCCACCATTACTATTTCTGGTTGGTTAACCATCACCGTTTGTCCGTCTGTATCTGGTCCCACAGTATCTTAGCTTAGTCATTCTCAACCACCCTTGAGGGCGTATCTCATTTTGACCTGAGGAATTCCAGGCCATATCCAGCCCAGATGTTCCTGTATACTATGCCAGCCACTTGGTTATGGTGTTTCATCTATGCCCTGCCTGCTAGTATCTTGTGCCCTGCTGTTATGTGCTGGATTATACCTTAAGAGCCTGCATCTGGGGATATATAGACTTATGTATTGTTAATGCCTTAGTCTTATAATAGTGCTTTTCAAGGTACCCAAAGATGCTTTACAATTTCAAGCACCATTCAATCACCTCAATAATACTTGGTGGTGGTAAGCTACTAATGTAATGCCTGGGGCAGTCTGACAGAAGTGTGGCTGCCAATTCACGCCTACAGCCCCTCCGACCACCAAACACCAATCACACAACCACATTTACACTTAGTTAGTTAAATGTCTTGCCCAGGGACACAATGACAGGATGCGCTCAGACAAGGACTCGAATCAGCGACTCTCCAGTTGCTGGTAGGTGAGCACGTCCCACTGCGCCGCTGCCACCCCACTCTTGGTAGTATATACGGACCAGATGTTGATGACCCCTCCTTTTTTTACCCCTTCTTCACCTCACTGTCTGCAGACATTCTTAAACAATAAATGAAGGATTTTGGTCTTTGTGATGCTTGGTGTTCACATCACCCCACTCTGAGGGATAATACTTTTTTCTCACCAGTACATCACTCTCACTCCCGCATATTATCCCACTTTTTAGTTAGCAGTTCCATTATGATGGATATCACAGACACTCAGATTCACCCTATCACTATCAGTGATCATGCACCGGTGTCTCTCTGACACAGAAAAGAGTCACACCACCAATTAGGAACTGGAGATTTAATACATCATTACTTAAATAACAAGATTTCATTAATTACTTCAAAAAGGAGTGGGCAACATATTTAGAAAATAATGATCTGCCAGGAATATCATCATGTGTTCTTTAGGAAGGAGGAAAGGCATTAATGCGGGGCAGAATAATATCTTAGAAAATAAAGAAAAAACAATTTTGTTAGAATTAGAGCAAAAAATTAAATCTCTAGAAACTGCCTATGCTGCTTCACCACAAGAACATATAATCAACAACCTGAGGGAACTAAAACTGGAATTAAATGAAATGATTGATAAAAAGACAATTTCTGTTGCAGAGGCTGCATTTGGAAAACCTTGAAGATAGAAGGTTCATGGTATCCCATTTTCAGAGACTCAAAATAATTGGACAAAGTAACAATTTTAAATATAAGGATTGTTTTTAATACTTGCATGAAAATCTTCAGGCAGCCTATGGACATTGCCAAATTTTGTGTTTCCCTCCTTTAGTCGCTCTGCTAGGCCTTTACTGCAGAGACCTTCAGTTAGTGCTTGTTTGTGGGTCTTACTGGATTCAGTTTTGTAGTTAAATGGACTAGTTCTTATATAGTTCTTTTCAACTCTGAGCATACAAAGCACTTTATACAACACGTTTGCATTCACCCATTCACACACACATTCATACAGTACAAGCACTTTTTTCTACATTGAAGTACTTTCTATCTAACATCTGCACACATATTCACACTCTGATGAATAGATTGGGAACAACTCGGGGTTCAATATCTTGCCCTGGGATCAAACCATCAACCTTTCCATATAGTGTCTTTTTTAATATAGTAGTGTGTTTTTTATAGAGTGGGTTTTATTAATAGACTGATTGCTTTATTACTCATTTGGTGTCTGGGAAAACTCACTGACTTGCCAACCCTCTTTCTATTCTTCACCTGATTGAATAGGTCCTTTCTTTTCTTTAAAGTAACACTGCCGTCAACATTTTGAGAGGATATTTTTGGTACGCTTTGGTTCATGAGCTGTTTCTCTCCTTCTCCGTACTTTTCTCTTCCCATCATTCGCATATAACTTAATGTTGGTTTCATCCTTCCGAAGAATTTTTTTTTTTTTCCCAGAAAAATTGTTAGCTTTTTTCCTGGAAGGTATAATCTAGCCTATACTCTAGTGTTACCAGTGGATTGCACCTTGTTGTAAACGCTCTGTTTTTTCATTCATGATCTCTTGATAGTAGACCTTGACTACTTCGTCAAGAGTGTTTTTGATTTGGTTAGTTGTAAAGTTATGTTGTTGTGAAGTTATTTTTCTTAACTCTCTTATTTTTCTTAATTTTATCATACCTTTTAGTCATCTTCTGTAGTGTTTCAAAGCTGCTTGGAGTTGCTGAGCTGGTCATTGCATTCATTCTCTTTAATAATGTACCAGATTGTTAATTTGGCCACTGCTAAAGTTATTATCTCTTCTCAAGTGAGTTGAAATC
>JAMQGT020002426.1:0-22008 GCA_024447675.2 Pterophyllum scalare
CTGGATAGAAAAAACACACAATTGAACACTATCAGTCATGGATTGGTCTCCCCAGAGCCCAGACCTCAATATTACATCTGGCCCTTCAGCTGATCCATCTGCTGTTCACTGAGGTCTCATCAGAAATGGTCTCAGTGGAAGGGCGACTGCCAAGACATTTCAACATTACTGAAGCAGTGTGGGATCATCTTGACAGAGAACAGAACAAAAGGCAGCCAACATCCAAAGAAGAGCTTTGAATGTCCTTCAAGAAGCCTGCAGAACTATTCCTGAAGACTACTTGACAAGAAAGCTGCCTCAGAGAGTTCAGGCTGTGCTGAAGGATAAAGGCGGTCATATGTTAAAATCCTGTTTTACTTTATATGCTGCACTTCCATGCATGTTTCCACATTTCAATAAATCACTGCCCTTATTTACAATTTTCCGAGCAAAATATAAAGAAATGAGAAGTGGCTCAAGACTTTTACATAGTACTGTATACCAGAAATAAACCATCTGTAAAGTATTGTGTATTTCTTTAAATACCTGTGGCTGATGCTCTTTCCACAGAGATGGCAGTAGACTCTGAACAGCCTGGTATTCAACAGGGACCTCACACACATACAGATCTATGGCCTCACCCAGGCCTAATCGCTCCAGTTCCTGTGAACACACCCAACACTTAAATACGATAACTGCAAATGGCTTTGCAGGCAATAAATAAACAGTAACATGAAGTGACAGACCCTTAGTCCACAGCTTTGTGCAATAGGTATAAAACAAAATCTCTTTATTGAATTTATTGAGCCATTTTACTGCATAGATTAATTCAAGCTGGGGCCTATCCCAGCTATCAGTCACTTTTATTTACTTTTTTAAAAAATTTATTCACCTTCTTTTGTATTTATCAGTTGTATTTTATTGTGCTGTCCTTCTTCGTTTCAATGCAGGAATTTTCCAACTTGGGGTAAATAAAGCATTCGTGATCTTTATCTTTAATCACTGATTACCTGCACTGCCACCCAGCTGGAGTTCACTGCATGCTCAGCGAATGGCTCAAATCCTGCAGGAAAAAAAAAGGACTGATCAACTGTGGCAAGGCAAACAACAAAGGAAGCCAGGGTGCTTATCTTTAATGGAGAACAGGTATGGAACTGAATGTTTTTTAAAAAGGGGTGGGGGGGCTTTATTAAAGTGCAAAGGTTACTTCAAGTTAATAATTACTTGCGGTCCTAGCACATGCCACACTGAAGAGACACAGGATGATTTCTTTCTTGTCCTTATCTAAACCAGGAGACAAAACCCTTTATCCCTGACAGCGACGTTACTCTCTGAAGCGCGTTACATTTTGAAAGCCGAGCCATTTTCCATTCATGATGTATTCACAACAGCTGAAGTGCAAAGGTAACTGTGCAGCTCAGACATAAAGAACTCTCTGAGATACAACAGCACTGTGGGGGAAAAAAAGACACACTGGTGTCCTCTGACCAGTCCTCTGACCAATCAAAATCTCTCACCTGTCACTACTATTTTCTTCTTACTGGCCATAATCCTCGGTTAATATGACTGGAATTGCTTTAAAGGAATACTAACGGGATCAAATGTCCCGAACATGAATCCCAGGATTGTCTGCGCTTAGTAGTGTCTTCTTCTTGTTCACAGCTGAAAGGAAATGGCACGCCAAATATAGATGAATAATACTGCCATCTATTGTTTGGGCATGCATCTCTCCCTCTCCGCAGCGGATCATCCTAGACATAAAAAGGGGGCTTTTGAATTATTTGTTCACCCTTTCGTCACGAGGCAGATCAGAAACAGGAGGCAGCCAGCGATAATCGTTTTTAATGCGTTTTAATGAAAGAGAGTCGCGGGAATACTGAAAATGAAAGACAAGCATCTGTTTTGTATTTTACAGATTTAAAGTTAGAGAGCTTTTAGCTAAAGTGACTAAACCAACAACGCCACCCCCCCCCTCTCTCTCTCTCTCAAAAAAAAAAAAGCAAAAAAAAAGCTGTTGAGCCAGCCCACAAGTGAATATTTAACCCCCAACCAGCTGCTCCGGTGGAGCTGCTCAGACGCGGGTTGTTGCAGAACCTGCGTGAGCCTCAAAAAGACTCGAAATCAGAGCGCACTTCTTAGTGTCTTACTCAACCTCTGACACAGTCGGTTACCTGAGTTTAGAGGGCAAGTCCTCTCCTCAGCTTGTTGTTTGAAAGTCACAGCTAACCTAATTTTGCCTTACAGGAACAGCCCTTTTTTCATTCTCACTGATTCTCAGCACACTTTGCTGTCCACACCCCTGGGCGGCGAAATGACTCACACATTCTGGACACTGCACCCTGTGTGGCTGGCACAATTATATATATATATATATATATATATATATATATATATATATATATATATATATATATATATATATATATATATATATATAAGAGAGAGAGAGAGAGATTTTTTCTGAAAGAACATTATGAAGTGAATGTTTCACGAAATTGCTCTCATTCATGTTACTGGAGCTGTGGTTACATTATTGATTTCCGCTGCCGAGCCACATCAAACACACACACACAACTCCACAGCCCACCTACACAACCTGCACTGCAGTCACTACCGGCACCCCCGCTCTCCTGCCTCAACTCATTCACCTTTCTCTCTGTCTTGCCTGCGTCACTCACTGTGTCCATGTTGCCATGGAAACTAATGATGCCCTCTCTGCTCTGGTGCTGATGCAGACGGTCTGTTGACGTCACCACTGTGTATGGGCGGAATAACAATGTTTTGCTCGACCACAGGGCCTTACTCACTGATATACTGTATACTGCAAGTATACTGCGTTTGTCTCTTGTACTTCTCTGTATTTATCACGCTCTGTTCTATCAGGTTGCTAAGGTCTGAAGTACATGTATCAGTCATATGAATCATTTTATGCGTTTTTTAAAAATCAGTATTGTAATTGAAAAGATTGCTGCAGTTATTTTTGTAAACCATAAACACGTGGCTTTGGACACCACAGCACAACAGTCACAAGCCATTAAAACCATGAAAACACAAACAGCTCGTTTTCCAACAGCCACTGATGGACATGTAAGGGCATTAACCTTTCCACAAGTTACTTTCAATCAAAGTGCACACTGGTTTCCTCCGTCCACTGTCAGTGTTTCCTTCCCCTTTCTCGTTTATTCTCAGTTTAATCAGAGACACCATGAGA
This sequence comes from Pterophyllum scalare, assembly GCA_024447675.2. NCBI lineage: Eukaryota > Metazoa > Chordata > Actinopteri > Cichliformes > Cichlidae > Pterophyllum > Pterophyllum scalare. The sequence goes on from JAMQGT020002426.1 coordinate 3,191, forward strand.
CATGATAATACCTCATCTTAAATTTCTCGCTTGGTCTGATTTGTTTTAAAGTTAAATGTGAACTCTGAGCCTTGAAGAGCAAGATAAAAGGTGATGAATAATATTGTAACCTGAGTTTAACCACTTCAACCCCATAGAGCGAGATAACACGTCTGCTCCTACTGTTGTGTTCATTTCTATCCGTTTAAAACCTTCTTCAGACTGAGTTGAAGGAACATTTTCAGCAGAGCCTGTTGCTCTCCTCTCCCTTGGCTTTCGCCTTTTACACCTTCCCCGCCCAGTCTCCGCTCACTTCTGGCGACCCTGAGCTTTTTTATGCCATGACATCAAACCACAATGCATTGCACTGTTTGGAGTTTACCTAAAATCTCCATGGAGACAAAGGCCGGCTCGGCCCCTTATTCAAATTGAACCGGAAACCAACGTCATTTTGGGCCAATCTCCGCGCTCTGGAGTGACATAATGGAATTTTTAGGGCTAGAAAGCTAGCGAGGTCTGGCGCTGCGCATAGCAGTCGTGCCATCGGGAAAAGACAATCTCATAACCTAACGCGCGCTATAGAGGCACATCGGAGCCCCCCAGGCACAACAGCTCAGCTGAAGCGGTCGACTGAAAGAGTGAGTGATAAGAGAGAGGAAAGGGAAAGGGAGACTGGACTGTTGTACAACAAATAAGAATCAGCTGATTTCCTCATGTTTCGATGTGACTGGTTCAACAAACGTTAATGCATAACGCTCAACACTCCCTCTTATGAGGGTGTAGAATGGAAACGAGCCTCTACACAGGCACCCTGGTGAATACTCCGAAGGTCTCCAGCATCTATTCCCAGAGCACGATGATGAAGAAGGAGGCTAATCTGAACCTAGACAATCAGAACTCCGAACTCAAATCAAACCCGCTCCGGGACGCAGACGCACTTCTCAACTCCTCAGACTTAGGACTGCTGAAACTAACCTCTCCGGACCTAGAGCGCCTTATTATCCAGTCCAACGGTCTAGTCACCACCACTAACCCGAGCTCTCAGTTCCTTTACCCGAAGTCAGCCAGTGACGAGCAGGAATTCGCGGAAGGTTTCGTCAAGGCGCTGGAGGATCTTCACAAGCAGAACCAACTGAGCGAAACGGGGTGCGTCTCGGTGGACAGACTGGATCTCCTCGGATCATCTAACGCAGCCGGGTCCGCCAGTCTTCAGGCATCAGACCTTCCTGTATACACAACGCTGAACGGCTACGCGGCCAGTCCGCTGGGAGCTACCACCATCAACTATTCCACAGACACCATTCCCTTCCCGCCGCCGCCGTCTCATCTAGCCAGCGCGCAGCAACAGGCGGTCGCTGCGGCTGCTCTATCACGACTCCAGTCTGTCGGCTCGGTGAAGGACGAGCCTCAGACGGTGCCAGACATGCAGAGTTTCGGGGAGAGCCCTCCTCTGTCTCCTATTGACATGGACAACCAAGAGCGCATCAAGGCGGAGAGAAGAAGCTGCGCAACAGGATAGCTGCCTCCAAATGTCGCAAGAGAAAACTGGAGAGGATCTCTCGGCTGGAGGACAAGGTCAAGACCCTGAAAACGCAGAACACCGAGTTGGCCTCCACAGCCAGCGTCCTCAGGGAGCAAGTGGCACAGCTGAAGCAGAAGGTGATGAACCATGTTAGCAGCGGATGCCAGCTTTTACCAAATCAGGTCCAGGCTTATTAATTCCAATAATGGTGCTCTTAATTGATGTTTTACAGCTCCAAATATGGCCCGAGGATACAGGCCTGCATTATAAGGAACATTTGCCTTCTGTAACTGACAATCCCTGTCAAGAGACGCTTAATGTGAGGCCAATGTAAATGCATTCCCCGGGCTATAACTGGGAAACATAAACAGAAACTTTTGCAGTACAGTGCAAGGAGTCGAACAGGCCTCGATAAGAGCTGCAAGTCAACTGGAAAACGAAAGCTGGTATGGACTACAGCTCGCAGTGTTTTGCAGCAAATAGACTGACCTTTATGTCCTTTTTCCTGGGAAAGCCATGTAGCAAAGCGCTATCCACTGAACGGGTATAGCCTTTATCTGTGTTTAAGCTGGACAATCTCAACGTGGGCGCAACCAAAACACCGGGGTGACACCAAGTGCTGTCATCCACCGTGTATTATAATGCCTTACTTGTTTACAAGCACTTAGAAATTACAAATATATATTTTATTTACTGAAACGTTCTTATTTTGTCTACAGTCTTATTTCGGTTTTTTTTTTTTTTTGAAAAATGAACACTGCATGTCTTGTCGCTTCTGTGTACAGTAACCATTGTATTTTTCGTTATGGTGGCTTCTCCTGTAGTTCTTCAGTCGCCAGACTTCTATGAATGTATGTGTATATGCTGAGAATCTCCATGTATCGTGTAATGAACCAAACTGCCATTTATTAAATTCACTACATTACTAACACGCGTTTATTTCATAATAAGAAGACAGGCTGCTGATTACAGTTTCAGTGCTTCATTTGATACTTTTACACATCTCTCTTCTCGCACACTTGACACTGGGTGTTGTATTAAGTGCAGCAGAGAAGCTGAATCAAACCATAGATGGTCAAACAACTCAAAGGGCAGAAGTGGAGACATTATTGTAGTATGGTGCCCTCTGCTGGACACAATAAAACATACTCTAAGCCGTTTCTGAGACACCACATTTACACTTCCTGTAAATCACTGACACTTTCGCAGAGGTTGTTGAATCCACACAAAACTCCAGCTTTGAGAAGTTGTTTATTGATTCCTCATTTTAGTAAACCTGGCATTACACACTTAGAGCACAATTCACATAACTAATGCCTGATGGGCAGAAGGTTCCTATTTACATGGGTTATATGTAACAGGGTAAAGAAAAGAAGAGGAGGAAGGTTGAACAGGAGGATGTGTGTTCCTAAGTTATTAGCAAGTTTACAGCTGTAGCAAGACAATAAATAAAGTAACAAAAATAAGTCAAATGTGAACCAATGTGGTAAGAATAACTTTTTAATTAAGTGCTCAGCATATTCAGTTTATTCCCAAAACACTTTCTATGTTTGGAGCTGCTGCACAGGGTAGAAAAGCTACCAGACAGGTTTGATAGCACAAGTTGAACAAGCAATCTTTTTGGCTTCAAACGAATCAAGACCTCTAAAAAAAAGAAAAAAAAAGAAAAGAAAAAAAAGACAGTTTTAATAGAAACTGTACATTCAAACGCCCAAGTACAGTGCTTAAAAACCTTCAGAGACTTCATGGTAATGACAGTGGTCAACCCCCCCCCCCAAAAAAACTGTTCTATCCATGCTCAACCTAGTCTTAAAAGTTACATAACCAATATCAAAAGACAAACAAACTTCCCACCAAAGTCATGTGGACATGAGAAGAGGTTTTACACTGGAATGTTTCACTTTCCTCTCAAGGAATCATCTCGAGCTTTGTACACTGTGCACTGTAAACACACTGTCATTGAAAAAGCTGGGACAGTTTAGCGATTGAATACTACTGAACACCTCTTAAACAGTTGAGTGCAGAATGAAATGTATAATCTAGGAAGAACTCTACAAAATAAATTAAGTTATAAATAATACAAAACAAATAATTCATGTGATGAAGCTATTTTTTTGCATGCCTCAGCACATCTGTGAATGCATGACTTACAGGTCTGTACTGAATACACAAACAAGTCCCTTTACTTAGCCTCAGAGAGAGAAAAATCAAAGACTCACAATTTAACATATAACATGCTTAAAAACATCATATTCTGCCCAAAAAAAAAAAAAGAAGACCAAAATATCATCTACAAAGACATAACAGGATACCTGGGGGTTGGTGGAGATGGCAGGACTGTGCTGCACCAGTGCTCACAATGAATCACATGCCTTTCTAGTGAGTGCATGTTGCACATTGTATGCATTGAATGAAAGTTAATACAATGTGAAACAGGCCTTAGGCGTGACATCTGAAACCTTTAGCTCCACTGGGCACCTCCAAGTACTTTAACTGCAGGACAGATGGGTTTTCAAATCAGACAACAGCTCATACAAATAACCATCCAGCCATCCATTAAAAACAACAACATGCACCTCCTACTCAAATATTCTCACTTGTATGTATATATACTATATATGCATTTCACAATGCACATCTATTGACTGTTAAAACATTTATACACGCTTCATTTAGTGAAATAGGTCCTGTACCCTTTTATCTTGTCATGTGTGTTAAAAAGCAGTAAACAAAAAAAACCCCTCTTTTCCAACCCTACTAATGGACGCTTCAAATTTCTGAGACAGGCTCCAAAGTAAATCTCTCCACACTCATAGAATGAAGAAATGCACGTCTATTATTATTGACAATTATTTTCAAAGTTAATGTATTTCATAACAGCACTAACATGCCGGAGTATGTATGCCCATGACAAGTGGCGGCCTGCAGCCATGTGTTTCCTGTTTCCTGGAGTTTAATAGGTGGCACAAAATGTGAAATATGGTCACAATCTCGATTGTGTTATGGTGCAGAGTGAAGGCCAGGAAAGTGTTATTACACAACAATATGAAGCTCAGGAGTGCAGTGCTATTTGTTTAAGTACAAGGGAGTAAATATGGTAGACACCTGTGCACACTGGCTTACGTTATGGCTCTTTTTTAAGGTTATAAAACCACTGTTCCTATTGTGACATCCGCATCTTCATACATTAGTCAACCTGTATTGGCAACTTTTATGGTGTAATCCATTTCTTGCTCAATAATCTGAAACCACACCAATCAACGCATCTTAAATACAGCAGCTCTGACCTGTTGGTTTTAACAGGTTCTCTGACGTGACACGCTTAAAAAAAGGATTAGCTGTACTGTGAATGTTACTTTTCCTCCTGTGGTGACTTTTTTGACCTATTAGATGTAAAAATGTTTATCAAAGGATGATATTCATACTCACCTTCTCTGTTAAATAGTTTTGTTATGAACTACATTTAGTATAAAACCTGAATGCTAAACAGGAGTGCATCTTTAGACTCCATGAGTACAGAGGACTTGATTGGTTAAGTGATACGAACAATGTACTATTTTTGCACTGATTCCCTAAATGAAAAAGAGAAACTTTCAAACAACCCTGTTAGGACATCAAACTAAACCATATGACAAGATGATTTCAAATGCTCAAAACCACACCTGACCAATTCAAAAACATAAAAAAAACAAACCCAAATCAACTAACACAGCAACAAACACTTTCAGTGGGAATAAATGTAGAAGAGCTGCAAATGATCCATTTAGGTCTGAGGTGTTTGGGCTCAGTAGGAGCTGAGGTTGGCCGAGAATATGGCTCCTTCACAACCTTTTAGAGATCAACCCAATCACAGACACATTAATAAGGAACGATGTCTTAGTCCTGATTGGCTTTTTACAGTTCTGTTATAGCCCGTGTGCAACTATCAAAAGACTTTTTGGAATTGTGGTCACGTTAAATGTTCTTTACCCCTCTGACCGAATATGCATCATCTACTGACTTAACAAAAACTTCAAGATGTATTTCTGAAAACACCACGACTTTGGGGAGAACCGGCTCATGTGGACAGTGCTTGTGGTGTAGTGAGAGGGGTGGAGAACTTAAGAGATAACATGTGTATGTCTATGTATGGCAGTATCTGTGTGTGGTATGAAAACAAATCAGACCAAAACAAAAAGAAAAAAAAAAGAAAAAAAAAAGAGTGAAACTCCAAAAATCTAACAAGATGTGTAGACCTCACAACAGCAGAATGTGTGTGTGTTAGTGTGTGTGTGTGTGTAGCTGTGTTCAACAAGCACAATCCTGATGGGACCTCTGAGGCTGCTCATTGAGCTGTGGCCCTTGTTTAGCTCCGCTGATGGTTGGGTCGTTGTTATCCAGACTCTCTGACATCCTCTCACAGATGATGTCCACGAGCCGCTCGAAGGTCTGCTTCACATTAATGTTGTCTTTAGCACTTGCCTCAAAGAATTCAAAACCTGCCAGAAGGGTGACAGAGACAGACATGCTGTGGTTATACTTACTGTTTCAATGTGCAGCTTATCCTCTTAATCCACTCATCTCATCATGGCAGGACATATACTGGCTACAATCAGGCAGCCCAAAACTAGTGACATTTTCCTTTATGTCGGAAGACCAGAGAGATTTTAAATCAATTTCTTCAACCCTTAAGAAGCTGAGTCTTTTTAGATCACATTTCTCTCTCTTTCATTGGTGGTCTGACATTCAGCCTCACGTTGTAAGTATAAAAAAAATTTCTTGTCTAAAGCAGCAGCTACTTGGCTTCTTTTTGCCTTTCTGAGTTTTTAAAATCTTAAGTTCTGATGATCTGATCTGTTACACAGCATATCTGTTACAGTAGTGTGCACGAGTCTTGAGCCAGCCCTTATTTCGGAAAATGGGAAAGAAGTGCAGCAATTTATCAAAAAGGTGCAAACATAAATTAAATACAGCATATAAGGCAAAAACACAGTTGGTACAATTCTAATGAGCATGAAAGTCAATATTTGGTGTGAGCACCTTTATTCTTCAGCACAGCCTGAACTCTCTGAGGCAGCTTTCTTGTCATTTCCTTTAATAGTCTTCAGGAATAGTTCTCCAGGCTTCTTGAAGGGCATTCAAAGCTCTTCTTTGGACGTTGGCTGTATTTTGTTCTGTTCTCTGTCCAGATGATCCCACACTGCTTCAATCATGTTGAGTTCTAAACTCTGGGGAGGCCATCCATGATTGATAGTATTGATAGTAGTAGTAGTAGTAGTAGTACACAAGGGTTCTTGAGTAATTTGACATATCCCAGCTTTTTCTCCCTGTTTCCCCTCCTTAAGAATGGCTTCTTGACAGCCACCCTTCCACTGAGACCATTTCTAATGAGGCTTCAGTGAACAGCAGATGGATCAGCTGAAGAGCTAGATGCATCTCTCAGGACTTGTGTCAGGTCTGTGCTGGATATGTTCCTGTTTCTTAAGAACATGACTTTTAGAGCCTGCTCATCTGCTGTAAATAGCATTTTATGTACCACTACTTCCTTTGCCCTCCACTTGTCCAGTTTCCACAGAATTTTTTGAGGACAAACTGCAAACCATGCTGAGATATGACAAGTCCAGCTAGTATCACTTTAGGAATCATCTTGTTGGTGCAAGAATACTATTTTATCCCTGTTAGACTGTTATTGTTGGTATTTTTCATAGATTCAACTAAAGACATGGGAACAGATGGGTTTTTGTGACAGGCTGCTAATGACAAAAAAGTGTCAAGATACAATTTAAAATTTGTTCTTTGCCAAATTGTCTTTTATCTGCATCCACACCAGTGGTTCATCCCTTGAGTTAGGGGCTTTTTTATTCTTCAGTGATTCTTAAGGTCATCTATTGTTTTGTATTTTTTCTGCCCTATACCTGTCCCATTTAAAACATATGTTTTATGATGACCCTGATGAAGGCCACAAGCCCAACTACATCAAAAAATAATATTGCTCTACAGACAAGTGCTGCTGCAGCTTTAGCCTCCTGAAAACATCAGTTTCACACACAAATAAAATTATGTAATGTAGCAAAGCTAAAGAGGACATTAAACAGATATGAAGCAATACATTTGCTCCAAAAACAACAACATTCTTTTAAATGGGAGATACACACCCAGAGTGCTACTGCAATACACACACTGTCCAGTTTTCATCCTGACCAAATGACTTACCCAGCTGTTCTGACAGCTGCCGGCCCCTCTCTGCAGCCACCACTCGTTCATCTTCCATATCACACTTGTTCCCCACCAAGAGGACCTGAGCATTGTCCCATGAGTACGTCTTGATCTGAGTCGACCTGTTTGTAAAAACACGGTGGTAAAATGTTCTGACTTACTGAATCTCACAAGGATCCATTTTTCTTTTTATAGATATTAAAGCAGTTTATATATATATATATATATATATATATATATATATATATATATGTATATATATATATATATATATATATATGTATATATATGTATATATATGTATATGTATATGTATATATATATATATATATATATATATATGTATTTTTTTATTTTTTTTATTTTTTGACACCTCCCACACAGAACTGTGTGGATAAGGCACAATGACCATAATGGCCATATTAAACAAGCATGCAAACAGGTTTGTAACATGTTAAGTAAACCCAAAAATCTAACATATGTTCTGTTGTGCTTCGTTCTAGTTCAGCGCTGAACTACGCTTCTTATATTTGTGTTGCAAACATGCAATAGTTATTTTTAACATTACTAGTGTTCCCTGCATTTATTTACTGATTCAAATAATCATCGAGTCTAATCTAGATGCTGATTATCTCAGGAATTTCAAATGGAGGACACGCTAAGCTCAAACCAAAAGGAAAGCTGGGTGAAATTAAGAGAAAAAAGACTGCAGCTTAATGAGTCACCGTTTTCACACATACAGACAATCAGCCGTCCCTCACCAGTCTTGCACAGCATTGAAGGATTCCTCATTGGTGATGTCATACATGAGGATGAAGCCCATGGCTCCCCTGTAGTAGGCTGTGGTGATTGTCCTGTAGCGCTCCTGCCCAGCAGTGTCCTACAATCAGAGACATTTTTGAGAACATGCAGGATTATTGTCAGCAGAGGACAAAGTACACAGACCCAGCACCTGCAATGGATTTGCAGCTGTGCATGAACCACCAAACTCCCACGAGCATTACACATTCTTGTGGTGTTTTATGTAATGAGCACATGGTCCCAGTGTCAGGCCTTATGGATCATGTTAAGTATGCTTAAAAGGTTTTATAATTACACAGCAAATAAAATGAATCTGGGGTCAGAACAGGCCAGTTCTGGTAATCATTAGAGACACATGATAAGACAGACTGCACTGTCACTAATATGTTGAGCATGAAAAATTAGCATTTTAATAAGACGCAGTCAGCAGGTAAAAAGGAGATTTATGATCACTCTGAATGATGAAATCTAATTTGTCTGCCAGCTTGTTGAAATGTAAAGCTGAAACAATTAACTTGCCAATCAACAGAATGTTGGCTAGCAACTTTCTGATAATTGATTTATAATTTTGCACATTTCAAACAAAATATCAAATTTCAAGTGAGGATATAGTTATGTTATAGTGCATGCATCCATGATCATAATAGGGTCTGCTGGGGTCAGACAGACCGCATGAGTCTCTGCTCGGATGTCCACATGCCTGCTAATTTATTATTAACCCTGTCTGCAGAGAAACTACACTATGATGCACCAACTACGCATGAACTCAGGTGGACTTCAAACAAGTATAACAAGAATGATTGCGGTTCGTGGAGTCTCCATCTGTCCACGTCCATGAGTCGAATTCCCACCTTAGACAAAATGAGACATCTGAAGAGGCTGCCTTTAACTTTGGGAAACTGGAACAGACATTTGCTAACACTTTATAGAGAATACCAATTATGTGAAAATATAACAAGGAGTGCAAATGTGTGCAGTAGCCATACAGACTTAAACTATTACAAAATCATTAAAGTGCAGGCACTGTAGGCTGCATTTGATTCTAACAGCTATAAGACTGCTCTGCTCTGTGTACACTCTGTGTAATTTTTTTAAAAGAATTATGCAATACACTGTTACTTATACAGCACCTTTCTACTAACAAGTACAATTCAACTAATTAGACACAGATTCATACAGCACTTTTTTAATCTAACTTTGACAACTCTATCAAGCTGCCCTCTTGAGGATGCATTGGTTGCAACTCAGGGTTCAGCATCTTGCAGAAGCAAACTTCGACACAAGAACTGGAGGAGCCGGGGATCAATCCACTGACCTTCTGATTGGTAAATGATCCACTCTATCACCTGAGTCACAGCCACCCCAAATGTTGGAGAATAATAAATAACGTAGTCTTCGCCACCTGTTACTCCCTTATTTCCTGAGTATTTTCCCACATATATCATTTCAATCTCAAAGATCTGCTTTGGTAACCTCTACAATATCTGTACCTGCACTCTCACTTATACTTTCATGCATTCACTTCCTCACCCAGATCTGCAGCTTTATCCTCTTGTCATTCCTGTAGATGGTCTTGACCTTAAAGTCGATGCCCACGGTGCTGACAAAGGCCGGTGTAAATGAGTCGTCTGCATAGCGAAAAAGGAAGGAAGTCTTTCCTACGCTGCTGTTGCCAATGATGAGGATTTTAAACATGTAATCAAAGTTCTGGTCTGAAGACTCCTTCTGTCCGTATGTGGCATTTGCAGACGCCATCTATGCAGGGATAAAAATCAGTCAGTTATAAAGAACAAAAGCTTGAGGAAACAATGTTACTTTGTATGAAACAATAGAAACACGTTAAAATATACACAGTACAACAACTTAAACACTACAAACTGCAGTTGTGAAGCCCTAAATAAATTTAAAAAAAATTAAAATGCAAATATATTACAAATGTGTTGTATTTGGTTCCACCGAATTTGCAGGTCATATATTCATGACAATAACTCCTTATTTAAATACACTATTCCTTTGCTACCGGCTTAAAAATGTCTTGGTTTGTGCACTTCCATCCACATTCCACATTTTTGTGAAGAATAGAAGAATAGAATGCCTTTACTGTCATTATACAGAATGTACAATGAGATTGGTGAACATGAAGAAAATGCACAGCCCTCACCACTATCTTAATATTCTGGGTAAGGATAAACGATAAAGTATAACTGATTAATTAAATATATTAATAACATTAATTAAATATAATTTTGTATTATTCATGGAATTTCCAATTAATCTTTATCTGGTGTAATATTTCAAAGATTACTGACTAAACATTTTAACAACATTAAGCAGCCAGGAAAAGACACTGAGAAGAAAACTACAGGTGCAGAGAAAAGCCAGATCAATCTATGATATCACCCACAAACATCCTCTGAAGCTTCTTTTACCCAACACATCATTTGTCTGAACAGGGAAGTCTACAACTCGGAGCCACAGAGACCTGAAACATATGTACCACGCATATAACAACTGCCACAGAAAGTATCTGAACTGTGAAAATAATATTAACAATTACGGCATCATGTCCACATTTCAGTAATGTCCTGAAGGACGTGCCTCATTTCACACCATGCTGGCATCTCTTTTAAGGCAGGCAGAACGTTTTAAGTGAGCCTGACAGAAGAATATAAGTTATAAAAATTTCTTATGTTTTCCATCCAACACTGAGTGGAATTACCTAGTGTGTTCCATACAAACACATCAAGTATTATTTTAGTATTACTTTAGTCACGTTGTGTTTGCTTACAATTGTGACATGACCTGATTCAATGTGTAATCCTTGAAGGTGCATCTAAAAAGGACACAGTGAGATAAATGCACAAATATCGTCAAAACACGTGAATGCAAATGTCAGTGTTAAACAGCCTCATGTATACCTGTGATGGGGGCTGAATAATGGCAATACGGTCTGTTGCGTGAGATTAGGTTCCCAAAACTTCCCACTGCCTTGGTTATATCAGGAAATTGATGACGCTGTTTTGCCCTGAGGTTGCATCACAACACCCGGCCAAAAACCGATCACACCCATGAGTGTTCCTACTTCTTGTCAACACTGGTCGGGTAAGGAATGCACACCTCCACTCCACAGAGATAAGAGAGCGGAAGTACTAGGGCTTAACAGCCTAAGCGTCAGCTAAACTGACTACCCTTTCCCAACCAGGGAGGGCTAGGAACCTACGTGGAGCGCTAGGCTGGCCAGCCAATTATGCATGCCCATATGCTTGGCCCGAATTTGCCTCGTAGGCCATTCTATACTGGAGATAGCGTAAAATTGTAGAGCCCTCGCACAACACGGTACTAATTAAACGACCTGAAAAACATCACCAATTAACAGCGGATCGTAGCTCGACTGAGTGAGAAATGCCTGAAACTGACAGTTTGGTTCACTTCAGCTGGAGAAAGAATGAAAGATACAAGATAATGCTTTTCCATACAGCTTAACCACCAAGAAAGGTAAAAACGCACATTAAAAAAAACTTCACGCATAGCGGATAAAACAAAGGTGTTAAGGTTTTGTAAATACGCCGAATTAGGTTAGCATCGCTGCATTTAACGCTAACACAGCAGCTACCGTCACTAGTATTTAAATGTGACAACAGGGGCTAGCTAAGCATCCCAGCTATGTCAAATGAAGGTTACTCCTCTTAATTTAAGGCTAAATGCTCTATCAAAATCTCAGACCATATAACCGTATTATAACACACATGCTTCCTGTTGCTACTGTTACACTTGACACGGCCCAGAAATAACAAATTAACGCCAGGATTTACCATGAAATGCGTGTTTTCTCCTCGGCTTCAATGCAGCGGCTAGCCCTACTTTGCACCTGCAGTATCGCGTACGCTTCTTGATTGGCTGCCCCCGGCATAAGCAGTTGCTGAGTGTAAGGATGATTGGCAGGAGGATTTACCAATCAGAGAAGAGAAATGACATCGTCATTGCCAGAGTGGCCATACACCCGCTGTGAGTCCAAACTCATAAAACAAACGGTTCTAATTATTATTATTTTTTAACATTTGGGAGCACCAAAGTGATAAAACAATATTAGTTTTGAGATATTTTAAATGATATTTTGCTATTCCTACATTTTTATGGCAATGCATAATATATATTTTACACAGCCTGACATATTTTCACTTGTTTGAAATACATCCATCTATTATCGTAATCTCTTCCTATTTAGACTGACAGGGAGCTTGAGCTTTCACATGGTGAGAGACGGATACACTCTGGGAAGATCACTAGTCAATCTTAGGACTAACATAAAAAGACAGAAAACAGCACACTCCCACTTCCACACCTATGACCTATTTAGAATCACCAATAAACCTAACAAGCATGAGGAGACAGTGCTAACCACCGTACCAATCTGCTGTCCACTGTTTGGATTTTAGGATTTAAAATAAAATTAGCACTGAACAATGTTTGCTTGCACAGTGTCAGTCTGAAATGTGTGCTTTTTTATAAAAGCAGTAATCAATGTGCATTTCCTATAAGTAATTAATGCTTTTTTTAAAATTACTTTTCTCATAAAAGGAGCAAACAGGAGATCCCAGAGTGAAGAGTTTTTTCTTTATTGGCAAGGCATACAGTTCTAGTTGGACAGAGGGCTAATGCACCCAGAGTTAAACAACAGAGTTGGATTGTCAAAGCTGCAGAGTTTCAGTTTATGACACATTTTCATAAAACTCCACGCACAGAAATACTGGTCTTGGTTGGCTGCTGAGACTGCTCGACTACATTATCTTCACTAACCCTTCTACTACCACAGGGGTCACCGGTGACCCTGACTCCTGTGACAGTAGAAGGGCTAAGAATCAAAGAGGTTTCAGATAAACGCACATACTGTGAGATCCTTTATGAACACGTGACAAGATCAGATCAGCGAAGACAGAGGAAGGCAGGTAAGAATGATCCAGAAAACCCAGACGGAAATCTGTCACTCAGTTACTTTCACATCAAGAGAAACATGAAAATTTTGCTTATGGATAATGTTATATGCAGGGAAATAGAAGCAAGAAGAAAAAAAAACAAATGAGTCGTGAGTAACAGTTGAAATCTGCCCCGTTTGACTTTCTCACACATGAACCTACGTGTAAGTAATAAACCTTAGACTAAAAAACTCTACTTGTTTGTTTCATAGTTTCTGACAGATAATACAGAAGCAATAAATAAACTGTACATAAAGTACTGTGAGGAAAATGAACAAAATTAGTGACACACAGAGACACACTGAATCTTTGCATGTTGTGCTGGTTATAGTGTTGTTAAATAGTCCTTAGTGTTGAAGGCATCCTTGAGATTTGAGTGGTCGGCTACAGAAAAGATTGCACATGTCTTACTCCAGCATGTCAGTGAGAAGAAATAAATACCAAGTTTAAAAAATAAGGCTTCAAAAAAAAAAGAAAAGAAAAAAAGCTCATCCACACATTTAAAATATAATTTACACTGTTTTATGGTAATAAAAAAAAAATCTCAACAGGATAAGTTTTGTAAGTACTCTGTATACTCTTCATATTGTTTCAGTCCTGCAGCTAATGTCATGCATTTCAACAAAACGCTCATTTTGTACAGTCAATTAGTTAATTATAAAAAGGACAAAAAAGAAGAGGAACTTCTGTCCTTCTGACATCTGCCCTGAAGGAGCTTCAGTGGTCCAGCTCACACAATTCGATTAAACCATCAGGCCGTCCATCAACAGAAAAACAAAGAAACAGTCTTCAACTGAAGTGGAAGTGCAGAAGTGTAAAAGAACCGTACAAAGTGCTTTGTTTTTTTTCTTCTTCTTAGCAAATACTTAAAAAAAGAAATTCACCCACACAACGAACACACCACTGTTTTAAGACAATATCAGTATCAGTTACGGTTTGAACAGGAGTTAGGAAAAAAAGGGAACAGAGACGCTGAGGTCAGACTGGCACACGGGGTGCTACAATCAACCAATTTTATCAATCACTGATGGAAAGTAGCCAGTGGCAAAATGGAAATTACAGTACGGGTTGTGTCACGCTTGCTTGGCACTTGTTTTTGTCATTGACTACCGGCATGTCACTGTGGAGAGCAAAATATTGATAAATGGGAGGAAAAAGAGGAGAAATTCAGGCACAGGGAACTGGCTCTTTGTAACCTCCTGGGTTTTTACAGTCACAACTTTTTACATTTACAACTTTTGTTTCTAAGACACTGCCCTTATCAGTGCAGTAATCTATGCAAGTGGATATTACCAAAAACACTATTTCAGTAGGTAGATGCTGTGTAGTAAGAATATTAGGACTTTAATAGCTTAATGTACTTGTAGCTCTACTGTGACATTGAGTTTTTTTTTGTTTGTTTGTTTGTTTTTGCAAGATGTCCCTGCTAGTTACTGTTTCTCAGTCAAAAGCCTCCAATGTGTTCACATTTCAGCTTGAGCCCTTAAAAGCAGACAGAAAGGAGGGCTACCTATGAGCAAATCTGCTAAAACCCGAAGGCAAACTGATAAAATGGGTGCCAAACATCAAGACAGCAAAAAAAAAAAAAAGAAAAAGTCAGATAAAAATAATCAAAATAATAAAGCAACAAAAACAGAAAATTAACTGACATTTTGGGTAGTCCTACAGTTTAATATGTTTTCTCCATATAAACTAAAAACTTGCAAATCATTTACCACAGTCCCAGAACTTCAGTTCCACATATGGACACTGGGAGGCACCATAAGCACAGCCCAATCGCTCCTAAACTACCTAAGGCTCCACCAACCCTGGCTCAGTTTTGTTGCTAACCATATATCAGTTTAGGATTATAAAAATGGAAATAACACATCTGAAAAACATACAAGTAATATGTGGTGCCAGCTCTGGCATTATAATCATAAAGCAACTGCCTGCTGAATACAATTAAATTGGCTGTGCAACACCAGCTGAAAGGAGTGCTATTGCGTGTATACAAACACAGTGATAGAGTCACTTCAAATATCTGCTACATTTAAGGTGTCCTCAAAAAACAAAACAAAAAAACAAAATCCTAATTTTATTTTTTTTGCCATGAATTTGCCTACACCGCTTTCAAGTTTGCTGTCAGCTGGATCTTCAATTTACTGTGTGTGAATCTGAATAACAGACAACAGAATTTTAAAAAAACAAACTAAAAACAAAAAAGGCAGGCAAACCAGCATCGTCCCTGTAATTTGCAAGTTTGTCAAGAAGTCTTAAAAGACTTTGTTTTCACGGTCATTCATCACTTCCTCGTTCTCGTCACAAAAAATACTCCATGAGAGGAAAACATGTCCGTCTTTAGTTGTAGCAGACCTTAGGCTAGCTGGTAGAAAAGGATCTATTTTTCTAACTTCTCATCGTCTCTGTGGAACTTCATCCACAATTTGTCTGAACGAGAGATGCAGATTTCCTGTCCTTACTGGAACAGTAACTCGGTCTTATCTGTCTCTCTCCAGTGCAAGTGACTGCTGTGTAAAACTGCAGACCTTCACAATGCTCCCCATGGCTTCCTGCACTCCTGTACTCCCCACCTTGAGTCTTGCTCTTAACCCCTCTTAACCCCGCAGAAAAAACAGAGGTGGTGGTGTTTGCTTGGAGTGGGAGAAGGGGAGTGACAGAGGGTGAGGCACTGAAATCAGGAATAATTAAACAAAGAAAGCCAAAAGAATGAAAAACTATTGACTGGTGCTATGTGCCAATTCTAAAGCTTGGAACCCCAGAGACACCTTCATCTGTTTCTCTTTCTTCTGCCATATCTTTCTCCGAGTCTAAAGAAAACGTCCTGCCTGAGTCACTTGTAAGCATTTTGGGAAGCCGTCGAGACGCAGAAGATGCTGAATCAGATCTGTAGATTTCATGCCTCCTGCTGCTGCTGCGACCCTCCTCTTCCTCAGGTGGACTCTCTGCATCCGACTCTCCTTCTTCTTCTAAGGTCAGCTTAAACTGAAACTTGTCAGCAGAACCGGACCCGCTACCCCGACCATGTGCTGAAGCTTCCCCAGCAAAGGCATCTTCCTCCTCCTCCTCCTCCTCCTGGCCCTCTGGGTTGGGAGACGGGCTGTGGGGGATCATGCTCTGATACCACTCTCTGTTATCCTCCAGTGTGTCCAGGATGTCCTGCGCATCAGGGTGCACCAGGTCAGCCCATGTTTCCCACAGAGGATGAACAATGTAGTCGATGAAACCCACCTGAAAGAGAAGGCAATATATAAGAATACTCAGCAGTAATGCCTTAACCCAATTCTTCAATCAAAGAAATCTGTGAGCAGTTTTATTTCTTTCTGATTCAACATTCATCAGCCACAGGAAGCATGAAGCTAGACACTATTAAACCTCAGCTGAGGGGGTTGCCATTAATGTTTACATAATGTCACGCTATCGTTAGCATGAGCCTCTCATCTTTTAGTTTCACTATATAGAGGAGGGTGAAGTTTTTTCAGTCAATATCTCCAAAACTGGGCTTATCACACCAAAACAATCTAGATGGATGAACAGCACTACGGGCCAGAGGGGAAAAGAAAATACATTTCTTCAATTCTGGGGTGAACTCTCACTTTAAGTAATTCTGTACCTGGTTCTTTTCTACTGAGGCATTGTGCTTGTCACACATGGGGCTGATCTCCATGCCTTTCTCTCTCTCTGTCCCCCTGGGTGAAGAACTCCACCATGATGCGGTCTGTCCACTGGCGGTACAACTCGAGAGGTTTGGTCGGGTTACTCAGATCCGCACAGTGAACCATGTTCTGAAGAACCTGCAGTGGCAAATAGTTGTTGAACATCAGATACATAGTTTATAGATTTTCTTATTTCCTGTTTTTGTATGAAAAAATATGAACCTGTATGCGATCAGAATAGTTGTCTAAGAGCAGTACTCCCAGGCTGGTAACTTTCTTAGTCTCCACCATGGTTTTCAGGTCTGCTAATAGGTTCATGTGTTTGGACATATCTGTGGCAAGCACCTGCAAGAACAACAATGAGATTAAGTCAAATAGAAGTCAACCTCATGAAAAAAGGCTTAAACTGAGGTAGAACTCCTGCATGTCTACAATCTGAATAGTTTACTCACCATGTCGATGACCATTTTGCGAAGTGACTGACGCTGTTTTTTGTTGAGATTCTGAAAGATGTCACAGTTGTCTTCCTGCAGAAGCTTAAAAGCCTACAGCCAGGTGGTGATTCTCCAGCACTGACAAGTCATTGTACATCAGGGCCAGCTCTGAGTCTGAAGACAAAAAGGCAAAAAAAAAAAAACCCCAAAAAACTTCATTGCTCTAGTCAGACACATAGTTAAATTCACTCAACACCCACGCACATTCGGATAATCCCTGTTGTGCTATGGAGCAAACTCACTGGTGTTGATGAGAAACTGATTGGAAACTCCAGGGTGATCCACATCATGGATGGCGCTGGCGAACAGTGCAGCAAGGATCTCCAGATCAGTAAACACAGCCTTGGATGACACACAAAGAAAAACAGGTAATTGTGTGTGGACACAGAGCTGGACATGACATATACAGAACCCGTAGTTTATGATGAGGTCTGTCTGTGAATTTGAGCGATTACCTCGAGTGCAGGTGTGGACAGCAGCACATTTGTGGATTGGACCACATCTGCAGCATGGATGTTGTTGTGGTAGGCCACATCAGAATGGTAATGGTCCTCCAAAGTCATTATAAAGGTAATGAAAGTGTTCACTGGAATCTTAAAGGACTTGAGCAGATCACGTTCCTGCAGTAGCAGAGAAGACGACGGGTCATTCAAGGTAAAGATAAATCATCGATTATCATCATTTGATTATCATTGCTTCATTTATTCATTCACTTCATTGTGCATTAATTTGCTGTGCCAAATGTTTGAGGTTATAACGTTCAGGAGCCATATGCTGTTTGCTGTGATTGTAGTACCTGGAAAATGGTGTACATGGTGACTGTCAGTGGACGCACTCCCAGAATATTCAGAGACCTTAAAGATGTCAATACCCCATCGATCTATATCCTCGAGTTCCTGTCAGTGAATAAGTATAAATAAGTATATTAAACAACATTCAGTATTACTGATACAATACAAAAAATTAACTAAAGGAAAAAACTAATTAGTGAATGCTGAATTAGTCTTCACACCTTAGCTAGGAGTCCTTCCTGGCTAGCATTGACCCCAAAGCGAGGGATGGTAGGAGGGGCGAGGCTGGGGCTGTGGGTGGCTTTCTTCACACCGCTGATCTGGGACATAGGACGCTTTTTCTTCTCTTTCTCCTTCGTAGGGGGAGACATGATGTCCATGTCATGTTGTTTCTCTGCCAGATGAAG
>JAMQGT020002428.1:0-76871 GCA_024447675.2 Pterophyllum scalare
CATAGGTCTGTGAGAGGAAGCCGGAGAGATCTCACCCAGGTACAGGGAGAACATGTAAGTCCCACACAGAAAGGCCATAGCCAGCCAGTGGATTTGAACCCAGAACCTTCTTGCTGTGAGGTAACAATACTAACCACTGAAACACTGTACTGGCCACAGCAAGAAAAAAGCTTTTCAGTTGTGTATTCTCAAGATGTAAGTGTATACTCAGGAACTATACTGAATGGTATAGTGAAATGGTTGAGTGAAAATACACATTTTTATAATGCAAAACACACATTAAAAAGCTCTACTGTCTTAGTTTTCAGCATGTTTAGTTCCATCCCGTCTAAAGGCGTTTCAGCAAATGGACAGTTCTCATGTAATCATTCACACAGTCACTAAAGGTCATTTAAATTAAAAAGTAACACGTAGGTCATTAAAATAGTTTGCACAGATGGTCTATCTGGTCATTTTCAATGAGAGGAAAAACAGAAAAACTCACTGGCCAATGCTTCAGTTCTATACAATGTCCAGTGTCAACCGGGATGCTGAAGTTTCACAACAATCACAGACTTCTACGCAGATAAGCACTCAAAGCACTTTCTGCAATGACACACACAACAATGGATGCAAGACACTGAACTTGGAGCTCAGTTTGTTGCTCAAAGATGCTTCAGCATGCAAACAGGAGGAGTCACGCTTCAAGTCATCAACCTTCTGATTGGTAGATGACCTGCCCTACCACCTGAGTCAAAACAAAAAAAAAAAAGTCAGTTACTGAAAACTCTGAATTGTTAAATCTGATCTGATCCAGCTTCTCTGTCATTTATCAAGTCAGTCACCAAATGCTACAAGTCATTGCCAATAACCACATCAAAACAGGTGGCCAAATGGTTTATTACTGGAAAAGACGAGGAAGACGAGGAAAGAAAAACACCCACGCAACTTTTCAGGGATTTCACAAACTCAACATTAGTTTCTGTCAGAAAACCAATATCTCAAAAGTTGAAATCACATATAAAGTCTCTGACAAGTGCCCCCTGAAGTCTGCACTCTGCAAAACAACGTGGCCTGCCTCTGCATATTTACACACACTGTATATCACAAGACAAACTGATGAAAAATACGAGCAGCTTCAGATGGTAATCATGCTTCCACAAGTAATGCTTTTTTCCCCTTCTTCAAAAACTGCAAAGTAAAAATAAGGCAGTAAAATGTAGGGCAACACAGCACTGGGCAGCCAGCATGAAACACAATTACAGAAGTATGAATTCATTTGTAAAGGTTGTGCATCCCTTTTGAAGGTCTTGGTGATGAGAGCAAAAACCAATGAAAGCACAAACCTCCTGTGCCAACTCAAATATTATCACAGTTAGTAAAAATTGGATCAGACCTGTGGGATAAAGAATCCAAGGAATACTTTTTGAGACCTGAAATAATCAGGACCCTATAGAGAGAGTGAAAGATTTTGCATCTGGATGAGATCAACAAACACCTCACTATACCGTAGATGACACAAACATAAGCCTTTCTCAGAAACGCTGATGGGGGAATCGGCCCTGCAGTGAATATGTGAAACATCCCAATATGTCAATCTTGACTTCAGTTTTATGTGCAGGTTAAAAAGAACTGGCCTTGACTGTTTTCATGTTTTCAGCACAAAATCAGATGAAAAGAGTCTGAGATGAAAAATTAGGGCCAAGTAGACACTTGAAGAGAGAGTCAGACATTCCTTTAAGCCATCATAATTGACTCACTGGAGGGCCAGGCTCTGGTGGCAGTGAGGTGCTTCAGAAGTCAATGTTCCCAGAATCTAGAGTCAAGGGTGAATACATGTTTTTAGATTTCATAAATAAATATTTCATTCAACTGTCAATGGTATGGATGTGGTGGAAGAGAACCCTTTCATGTCACTCTGGTTTTTGGATGGGTCGGTGGTATGTGTGAGGGAAAATTGAGGCTACTAAAGGCTACCAGCAGGAGTCAGCCAGAAAAGACTCCTATTTGAATGATAGGCAAAGAGTTGAACTGTGTGTTTTTTTCCTCTCCTGTCCAGCGAAATTGGAGCGGTGTTTGACAACAATTAGTGGTACTGCTGTGAGCTGTGACAGGCAGGCGTATATACAACTCAAAGCATACTCTGGCCCTCGACTTCACAGAGGATCAGACCTCCACACATAACAGGCCCATCACAGCTCCAGACAGTAGTGACACTGAAAGGCAGTATTTATTTTATGAGTCAAGAATACACGTATTCAGATCCAATAAGAAACATCAAAATAGCAGACTTACATTACATATACATGCCCATCCTGCTGAAATATCATACTGAAAAACAACAATTCTAAACATAAGGACAAAGTATGGCAGAACAACATTGGGTGTGCAAGTTTGAATTTATTTTGGATTTTCTCTAATCCACACAGAGTCAAATGTATATATACAGGCTCAAATATATACATACACTCACTTAAAAATTTTAATAAGTGGTGCTGAAGGTTCTACATTGTCTTTTAACTTGACAAGGCCAAGGCCTGTTAACTTCTCATTAGTGATCATGATTAATTACAACTGGTAGTTTGTCTTTGCTTGCATAAAAAGGATTTGTTTGAAAGCACTCACTGGATTGACCAATACTCAGAACAATGGGGAAAGTCCAAGGAACTGAGTGAAGATTTAAGAAGGAGAACTGTAGATTTAACAAGTTGGGAAGGTCTTTTTGAGCCATTTCTAAACAACTGCAAATTCAAAGATCATCAGTTCAAATCAGTGCAGAGAAATCCCTGTATCAAAATCGATATCCTAAAGACTGACTGAAATTTGCAGCTGCCCGCATGGACAAGCCAAATGCCTTCTGGAGAAAACAGACAAAGATTGAGACACTCGGCCACAATGGCAAGAGGTACAGTGTATCACTATCAATATTTTGTGTGGCCACCATTATTTTCCAGAACTGCCTTAACTCTCCTGGGCCTGGAGTTTACCAGAGCTTCACAGGTTGCCACTGGAATGCTTTCCCACTCCTCCATGATGACATCACGGAGCTGGCGGATATTCGAGACTTTGTGCTCCTTCACCTTCCGCCCCAAAGATGTTCTATTGGGTTTAAGTTTGAAGACATGCTTGGCCAGTCCATCACCTTTACCCTCAGCCTCTTCAATAAATCAGTGGTTGTCTTAGAGGTGTGTTTGGGGTTATCATGCTTTTGCCAGTGTTGTCCCATGAAAAGATATACTTAAATATCTGCAGAAATGTGAGGGGTGTACTCACTTTTGTGATACACTGTATTTACTGTATTTCCTGCAATAATTGCTGGGTTCTCAGTCAGATTTACCTCTCGATAATTAAGTCTAGTTTAAAAAACAAATGAACATATAAACAAGATAGCGACAGCCAAAATGCTCTTTAGTCCTCATTTTATATGCAGTCACTGGCCACTTTATTAGGCACATCCTTTAAACTGTTTTTTTTTTTAATGCAAAAATCTAATAAGCCAGAAGAAAAGTGATTTAAGTGACGGTGAAACTGGTATGGTTGTTGGTGCCAGACAGTCTGGTTCAAGTATTTCAGAAACTGCTCATCTGCTAAAATGTTCCCACACAACCATCTCTATGGTTTACAGAGAAAGGTCCAAAAAAGAGAAAATATGCAGTGAGTGGCAGTTCTTTGGGTGAAAATGCCTTGTTGATGCCAGAGGTCAGAGAAGAATGCTTTGAGCTGAAAGGAAGGCAACAGTAACTCAATAACTGCGTGTTACAACCAAGGTATGCAGAAGAGCATCTCTGAACACGAAAAATATTGAACCTTGGAACAGAGGAGCACACTCTGGGTGTCACTCCTGTCAGCTAAGAACAGGAAACTGAGGCAACAATTCACACAGGTTCACCAAAATTGGACAATAGAAGATTGGAAAAATGTCGGCTGGTGTCACTTTTTCTGTGACATTCAGATTGTAGGGTCAGAATTTGACATAAACAACATGAAAGCATGGAATGTGTGGGGGATCTTTTCCAGGCACACCTTGCTGAGCATGTCCATCCTTCTAATGGGTGCTTCAGCAGCATAATACACCATGTCGCAAAGTTTCAGATTATTTCAAACTGGTTTCTTGAACATGACAGCAAGTTCACTGTATTCAAATCCACTTGAATCCACAGTTTGGGATGTGGTGGAAAGGGAGATTCGCTCGTGGATGTGTAGCTGTCAACTCTGCAGAAACTGTTGATGCCATCATGAAAGTATGGACCAAAATATCTGAGGAATGTTTCCAGTACTTTGTTGGATCTATGCTATGAAGAATTAAGGCAGTTCTGAAAACAGAAGGTGGTCCTGACCATGTTCCAACACGGTATACCTAATCAAGTGGCCGGTGAATGCACATTATGTACACACCAGCAACCAGACAGAATTAAAGCACAACAAAGATACAAGAATCAGAATAAATTAATCAAATGCTACCACTGTGTCATTTAAAATCCTTATTTATAAGAAAATATGAACACAAAGTATACAGCAGTGCAAAGGAGGGATGTTTTCTCCCCAACCTTATTTGTTCATGTCCACCATGCCCCTAACTCCTGGATTTATTTGAGGAAATAAAGATTCCATTATTATAAGGGGGTATAAGTTTATGTAGGTCAGAGTGGATGGGCACAGCAGGAAGCCAAAGTTGTCTTTTATTAAGTGTGACCACAGCTGTTTCATAACTTTGAACAAAGCTATGAAACATACATGTTGTTGGTTTTGTCTCTAAACATAACCAGGCCTTAAGTTCTGGAAGGTAAAAACAATTTCTAATGTTCTTTGTGTCAATTTAGACTTATTTTGTCATTGAATTCTGTTTTTTTTTTTCTTGGGGAGACAGTCTTGAGCAGCAGCAGCAGCAGCACTTGTATTGCTTACTGTATGTTTTGTGTGTGGACTCCGGTTTGTCCTTGTTGTTCAGAGTGCTTAAGTGGGTGCTGATTAGTGGTCAATGGGCAATAATTTGCTGCTAAAATGCCATTCCTCTGGGAAGCCTTGCCACAATATTTTGGATAGTTGCAGCAGGGATTGGCTGATTAACCGATTTACAAGTGCATCTATAAATATCACTGTGTACTGTAGCATTAAGAGTTCCCTTAATAGGAGCTGAGAGGCTAGGAGGCCTATCCTTGGTCACATAGTGTACATTAATATGCAAAAGCAGTTACTGTTTGAATTAATGTATCACAAAACTTGACAGAACCAACAGGCAATTCAATCAAAATTGTCTTTCTGCAGCACATAATGGCCTGAATGTATTTCTCTTATTTGTACAGGTTGGAAAGGTTGCTGCAACCCTCCTGTATTTAAAAAAATACACACACACACACACACACACACACACACACACACACAAACATTCTGATTTTGTTTCTGTAGAGTAAATATTTGTGTCTTGAATAAATTGCAGGTAGACGCAATGACTTCAGGAGCTAAAAACAAATTTAGGCAATAATTGAAATGTAGCATAAAATTGCCCCTGCAAATAACCATGAGCCATTACATGAACACATTCTCTCCCTTTCACTGAGAAACCAACCCGGAGACACACAAAAACAGTACACAGGCTTCAACACACACACACACACACACACACACACACACACACACACACAGACAGACACACACACACAGACACACACACACACACACACACACACACACACACACACACACACACACACACACACACACACACACACACACAGAGACAGACAGACACACAGACACACACACACACATACAGACATACACACACACACACACACACACACATGGGAGAGATCTTTGAGGGTTTCACAATAGCACATTTATCCGCAAAATTAAAAATGGTGATTGATCCGTGGAATATTAACGGTCAACAACGTTTTTCATTAAGTTGTGAAGGGGAGCGAGGGGAGGCATTCTGGTAGAAGAATGAAAGCAGGAAGGAAAAAGAGCAAAAGCTTTATTTAATACTGATCCTGTACAGTAAAAAGGCCCGAAGAGAAATGTAAATACTAGACTCCAATAATGCGACAGCACACTAATCATATTTACAAACTATATTAAATCTGCCCATTGTGTTTGCTTTGCTGAGGATTGGCTACCATGTAATTGTCACTGTAACCAGTGTTGGCTTGTGGGAAAATTTAACTGAAGTGATATAAGGTGACTGGTGGATTATTATTACTTTATTATGACCCAGTATATGTTTATTAAAACAATTTGTCATGCAGAACAGGAGTGGGGAATGGAAACATTAAATCTTGCACCACTCTGGCCGCAGAAATGAGTTACAATAAAATTAATGGTGAGGAGGCCTGTGCTGACACCAGAGTGGTACGTAATAACCCGCTGCTTCGTTTCATTTGCCGATCATTTCCTGTTGGGCCCTCACCATTAAACATACATGCTGGGGATTATTGAAATAGCCCTGCGACAGCCATTGTAGTGTAGTGTGGGTGTGCTTATGTCATTGTGGCTGTGTATGCGCTTACACTTGTGTTTGGCAGGCGTGTGTTTTGGCTGGATATGCGGCTTTTATGTGGCTGGTCATTTGATCTTAAAAACACCGGCGTCATGGCAATATGCCACGGCGTGTTTGTATTTCTGGTCATGCTATTATGAGAGCAGAGATATTAGGACAGAGACACAGTAAAAGCTGGGATCTGAAAAGTCTTAGGAGGAGGCGTCATTTCATTGAGTGCCCAGAAGGGGCAAGATTAGTTTGTCTTAGTTGTATCTAAAATGACTTTGAGGCTATAGCCATGGGGATGCAGCAGAAGTTTAGCCAAGGAGTTAAGTGCATTTACACTGAACACTGACCTTCTTTCCCCTTGTGGTCTAGTGTTTGCGAGGACTTTCGTGGTAAGATGTAGACTGATTTTATGACTTGAGAGCTTTTTTTTCCATCATGTACCTAGTATGCTGCTGTAGCAGCAAACTTAAAGTATAGCAGCTCTGCCTTTGCAAGCCCACTTTAATAAGCACAAGAAAAACACAGCACTGGTTTACATTTAAACAAGCATGCCACATTTTAGTCTGAGCAAAGCAAATGGCTGATCTCAAAAGAAGTGCCACATCCCCTCCACTCACCAGAATTAACAACAGATGTACAGTGTTGTGAAAAAGTATTTGCCCCTTCCTGATTTCTTTGTGTTTTTTGGTTTTTTTTGATAATTTTTAATATTATACCAAGATAACTTGAGTAAATACAAAATCCAGTTTTTAAATGATGGTTTCATGTATTAAGGGAACAAAGCTATTCAAACCTACTTGGCCTTATGTGAAAAAGTAATTGCCTCCCCCATTCATTAGCCACACTCAGGCCTGATCGCTGCCAGACCTGTTCAATCAAGAAATCACTTAAGTATAGCCTGTCTGACAAAGTGAAAAAAAGATCTCAAAAAGCAACACATCATCCCATGATCTAAAGAAACTCAAGAATAGATGAGAAACAAAGTCACTGACGAAGCCATTTTCAAGGCTTTGAGACTCCAGTGAACCACAGTGACAGCCATTATCCACAAATGGAGAAAACTTGGAACGGTGGTGCACTTCCCAGGAGTGGTCAGCCAACCAACATTACTCCAAGAGCGCATCTGCAACTCATCCAGGAGGTAACAAAAGAACCCAGAACAACATCTGAAAAGCTGCAGGCCTCACTTGTCTCAGTTAAGTTCAGAGTTCATGATTCAACAGTAAGGAAGAGGCAGGCAAACATGGCATCCATGGAAGAGTTCCAAGAAGAAAAACACTGCTGACCAAAACAGAACACAAAAGCTCGTCTCACATTTGCCAAAAAACATCCTGATGATACCCAAGACTTTTGGGAGACAAAAGCTGAACTTACTGGAAGGTTTGAGTCCCGTTACATCTGGTGTAAAACTAACACAGCATTTTATAAAAAGAAAATCATACCAATAGTCAAACATGGTGGTGGTAGTGTAATGGTCTGGGGTTGCTTTGCTGCTACAGTATCTGGAAAACTTGCTGTAATTGATGGATCCATAAATTCTGCTCTCTAGCAGAAATCTTGAAGGAAAATATTTCAGTTCAGAATCAGTTCATACCCTAAAGCTCAAGTGCAGTTGGGTTATGCAGCAGGACAATGTTCTGAAACACTCCAGCAAGTCCACCTCTGAATGACTGAAAAAACAATACAAAATGAAGGTTTTTGAGTGACCTAGTCAAAGCCTGGATTTCGTCCAACTGAGATGCTTTGGCATGATCTTAAACAACCCTTTCATGCTCGAAAACCCTCCAATATGGTTTAATTAAAACAATACTGCAAAGAAGAGTGGGTTAGATTTCTTCCACAGTGATGTGAAAGACTCATTGCCAGTTATTGCAAATGCTTGACTGCAATTCTTGGGGGAAATTACTTTTTCACACAGGGCTAGGTAGGTTTGGAATGTTTTTTTCCCCTAATAAATGATATCATCATTTAAAAACTGCATTTTGTGTTTACTCGGGTTACTCGGGTTATCTTTGTCTACTCATCTGAAACATGTCAGTGTGACAACTATGCAAAAATCTAAGAAATCGGGAAGGGGGCACCTACTTTGTCATAGCACTGTAAATCAGACAGCATGTGAGAACCTGTTATTTAGATCTATAGAAAAGCATTTTCTTCAACTTATCCAATTCATGAGGGAGCTGGAACCTATCCCAGCTGTCACAGGCTGAGAGGCAGGGTACACCCTGGACAGGTTGCCAGTCTAACACACAGAAAGACAGACAACTACTCACATCTACAGTCAATAGACCCTTTTACAGTTTGTAAACAATGATGACGTAGGTAGCGATGTGCGCGCATTTCGGAAACGGAAATACAGCAGAGTTCAATAGCGTTTCAATCTACGAGAAGGGATTATCAACGAAAGATCGTGAAAACTACCTGCAAAAATTGATTTTGACCACGGGCAACCAAGTCCCCGATTCTTGTGGTACGTTAGCAAGTGGCCCAGTATCCGGGGGCGGATATATACATGTATTTGGTGGAGAAACCCAGCCTAAGTTACTGCGCATACAAGTCACTGGATTCTTACAATTATGTTGTTTGCAGCCATGTACCAAACTTCAAATATCATGACACAGACTCTGAGTTTTGTGGCTTAAAGGCAGAAGTTCTTCCAAGTCAAAGACAAGGAAACAGGAGCTGTGTATGAGGCTCGTCATTGTAAACAAGTCAGAGAGCTACGTCCTCACAGCGGATTGTACCTGCATGGCAGCGTGAGTACTTCATCAAACTGCTTTTCTAGCTTGCTAAGAGTTTTCCGACTGCAGATATTATTGATTTACAATGAAAAAAATATATACTGTTCCAGTCACACTGTGAGACACGCTCAACCATTCATATGTGAGTCTGCTCATACTTTTGACTGGCACTGCATATTGTAATCTATAGTGCGATTAAATATTAATTTAAAAATCAGGACTCTGAGTCAATGCCTCACCTGTAAATAGCCAGCCACACTACAGTTTAAAAGCCAAATAGCCTACCAGCTAATGCTGTTTACTTTAGATACCTGACTTCCTGGTATTACCCGAGTAGATAAATAACTTTACCTGATATAAAATTGGCGCTTCAAACGCGAGAATTATCAGTACATTTGATGGCTTGCAACCACAGACGCCTCCGTTTTCTCTCAAACAGCCGTGATCCCGTGGGATTCGGTACAACTTCAGTCCGCTTTTGGTAGAGTAGAAATTCTGACAGCCAAACATTTTGATGCTGATATCGATTTGAAATTACATTTAAAGGCTGCACAGTCTCCTATTTCTTATTGATTTGAATGGAGTAGCAGTTCACTTCCGTTGCCAAAATGCGCACGCATACTTTGATGACGTAGCCTGAAAAAAGGGTCTATTTATAATCTCCAATTAACCTAACCCGAGGCATGTGTTTTGATTGGGAGAGGAAGCCGGAATACCCAGAAAGAACCCATGCAGACATGGGGAGAACATGCACAACTCCACACAGAAAGGCTCCAGACTGGCATCAAACCCAAGACCTTCTTGCTGTGAGGCGACAGTGCTAAACACCGCACAGCTGTGCCACCACTATAGAAAAGTAATCTTACATGTTACCATATAAGTGATAAAATATAATATTAGAAAACAATCCGATCTCCTTGCAAAGATCACATCATTATAGTGACCACTCTAACAGCCCCATGCTACATAATAACTGTACATTCTACTTTTTTATGCTCTAGAAATCAGCATTGTTTTGTTCTGATAATGCAATACATGCATCTTTTAACAGTAGCTTCCTTTTCTTTGTGCTTTGTAGTGTAGAAGAATAACGTCTGTCAGCAGAAGTGCTCTTTTTAGCCCAAATGCTGACTGTTTAAAGTACACAAAATTATATCACTTTCTCAGTGAACACTACATTCTATAAAAAACAGCTTACTGATTTGACAAATAGCAACAAATTAAACAAACAAGCAAGATAGAGGTAGGAAGTAAGCATTAATTGTAAAAGAAGTTCCAGAGAACCTGCAAAAGAAAATACAAACTTATACACACTCATTGCCTTGCAAACATTAGAAGTTTGTCTAAAAAATAACAGCAGCTATCATTAGTTCTCTTGTGAGGTATCATAAACCACATCCTTAAACAAACAAAAACACGCATATATGTTTGTTTTTTAGGTATCAGTCGATGCGTTTTTATTTGCACTGTACAGCAGACCTCTGTTTGTGAAGCACTGACCAAATTTCTTTCCACAACCATGGCCTAAACCAGAATAATACACTATATTACCAAAAGTATTCACTCGTCTGCCTTCACACACACACGAACTTCAGTGACATCCCATTCTTAATCCATAATATGATGTCAGACCACCCTTTACTGTTACAACACCATCAATTCTTCTGGGAAGACTTTTCACAAAGTTTAGGAGTGTGTTTATGGGAATTTTTAACCATTCTTCCTGAAGCGCATTTGTGAGGTCAGAAACTGATGTTGGACGAGAAGGCCTGACTCATAGTCTCTGCTCTAATTCATCCCAAAGGTGTTCTGTCAGGTTGAGGTCAAGTTCTTCCGACACCAAACTCACTCATCAATGTCTTTATGGACCTTGCTTTATGCACTGGTGTGCAGTCATGTTGGAACAGGAAGGGGCCATCCCTAAATGGTTCCCACAAAGTTGGAAGCATGAAATTGTCCAAAATGTTTTAGTATGCTGAAGCACTAATAAGGGGCTGAGCCCATCTTCTGAAAAACAACCCCACACCATAATCCCCCTCCACCAAACTTAACACTTGGCACAATGCAGTCATACAAGTATCATTATCCTGGCAACCATCAAAGCCAGACTCAAGCATCAGATTGCCAGATGGAGAAGTGTGATTACCTCAAAGAACATGTCTCCACTGCTCTAGAGTCCAGTGGTGGCATGATTTACACCACTGCATCCAGTGTGCTTCATGATGTACAGCTTTGCAGCTGCTTGGCCATGAAACACATTCAATGAAGCTCTGTATGCACTGTTTCTGAGCTAATCTGAAGGCCACGTGAAGTTTGGAGGTCTGTAGCAACTGGCTCTATAGAAAGTTGGCAACCTCTGTGTACTATGCGCCTCAGCATCTGCTGACCCCTCTCTATCATCTTACATCATACCATTTTGTGACTGAGCTGCTGTCATTCCCAATCGCTTCCACTTTGTTATAATACCACAAGTGACTGTGGGATGTTTAGTAACAAGCTTGCTACTTGTACATCAGAGATTTCACTGGTGGGTGAGAGAGTCATTTCTATGCGCATTTGGGTCAGGGAATAGGTCCTGACTGTTGTTTGCACTTATGCACCGAATGACAGGTCAGAGTACCGAGCCTTCTTGGAGTTGCTGGGCGGAGTGCATGATGGTACTCCATCTGGTGACTCCATGACAGTGAGACCTGAAGAGGTGTGTGTGGGAGGTACAGCCTGCCTTATCTGAACTTGAGCTATGTGCTATTATTGGACTTCTGTGCAAACCAGAGTTTGTCCATAACGAACACCACGTTCGAACATAAGGATGTCCACAAGTGCATGTGGCGTCGGTCGAAGATCAATTTTGTAATCGTATTATCATCTGCAGGTGTATGTTCTGGATAGAAGTGAAGAGAGGAGGTAAGCTTGCCAACTGATTACCACCTCCTGGTGAGTTGGATCAGGTGGCTGGGGAGTATGCTGCACAGACCTGGTGCACCTAAACATATAGTGAGGGTGTGTTGGGAATACCCGGCAGTGGCCCCAGTCTGTGAGATCTTCAACTCCCACCTCCAGCAGAACTGCAACAACATTCTGAGGGAGGCTAAGAGCACTGAGTCCGAATGGACCATGTTCCGCATTGCTGAGGCTGCTGCACAGAGCTGCGGCTGCAAGGTGGTTGGTGCCTGTCGTGGAGGTAATCCTCAAACCAAATGGTGGACAGTGGAGATTAAGTGAGCCATTAAGCTGAAGAAGAAGTCCCATTGGGCCTCCCAGTCCTGTGGGACTCTGGGAGGCAGCTGACAGGTACCAGCAGGCCAAGCAGAATGCAGCTCAGGTGGTGGCTGAAGCAAAAACTTGGGTGTGAGAAGAGAGAGCTGAGCATAAAAGTGAAGCTGACGATTTACCAGTCAATCTACTTCTCCACCCTCACCTTCCGGTCACAAGCTCCAGGTAGTGACTGAAAGAAGAAAATCGTGGGTCAAAGCAGTGGAAATGAACTTCCTCCGAAGGGTGGCTGGCCTCTCCCTTAGAGAGAGGGTGAGGAGTGCAGCCATCCAGGAGGGGCTCAGAGTAGAGCATTACTCCTCTACAATGAAAGAAGCCCGTTGAGGTGGTTCAGGCATCTGACTAGGATGCCTCCTGGGTGCCTCTTGGGTGAGGGTGCATGCCTAGGTGCTTGATTTTATACATCTGTGGTCATGGAAGTGACTGGAACACCTGAATTCAATGATTTCAAATGAATACTTTTGGTGATACGGTGTATATATTTTTATTCAGACGCATCCACAGTACTTTAAATATCTTACCTAACTGGCTAAAGGACACACAGCGTGACTGTGATATGAACTAAGTGCAACTCTGTGTGTGTTCAGCTTTTCTGTAGGTCCTTTAGCAATGTTGCTATTGTGTTTATTGTTAGAGTAGCAAGGCCCTCTTTATGAGCCCTCTTTCTCCCTCCCTCTGGAATTTTACAGTTATATGAAGAAAAGAATTGGTCACAGTAATAACATAATATTCACCCAATGCCATTCAAAACAGCCTAATCAAATCCTGAGTCTGTGAATCTCAGAGAATGTGTTTTTGAATTTACTGAAAAGCAGTTATGCCAACAAAGCCTTGTTTCTAATAAATGTTTCCTTATTATGCAGGATACAAAAATAAACCAATGCTGCCCTCTAATTCCTCAATAATTAAAAAATAAGCCTGTGCTCACTATTGCATCATTTTGTGTTCAGCAGTGTATTCTAGGATCTCTAACAGCTCACACAGAAGAAAAAAATATGAAATTTTGAGTTTGTAGTGTATTTTTTTAAAAACTTGTATTTAGTTATCTAACAAATAGAAATAATTTGTCATATCTGCATTTATCACATCTTAAACATTCTCATCCATAAAATTTTATTTTGGTTGTGCTAGTTATGCTATCATTATATGGGAATACTGAGGTAGCAAGTTCAGAAGATTTGACATCTGAGACTGTAGCTATGAAAACCAATCTTTAAATGCAATCAGATGACATATATTTTTATACTGTCCTAACTATTAAATAATTATAACCCAATTTTGAAGCTCCTCTTGGCTTTCCAGAGAATAGAAAATGTATTCTTTTTTATGCTTTTAAAAAAATCTTTCATTCTGGCCACTACGGAATCAGTTGTTTACTCCTATACGACCCATGTAAGCAATCCTGAAACAACATACAACATATGAGCTTTTCCACTGGGTTGGTGATAGACTGAGTCAGCTGCCCAGCTGTGATTATTTTGCTAGCTGTATGTGACATTTACCTGACCATCAGCCAGGGGCAGAATACGTAAACAGCCTCAAAAAACATTGCTCAAAGAGGACAAGTCCCATCAAAAAGAGCTTTCAGCAAAACATAGATAATGTGGAATCCTTCAATTCATGTGACTTAAAGTTTATTAAAAAATGCCCTCAGAGCACAGACTGTGCTGACATAAACTGTAAAATTATAATTATTTGATTTAATTGCATTAAACAATATTAAGTAATTTCATGGTTTGAAACAATCACAACCGAATAGAGCAACCCTCCATCCAATTCAACCTACCACCAGTCTTCCCAGTTTAGGGACCAACAAAGTCAGTATGAAAAACTTAAACCTAAACTCAGATTATCAAGATGCCTGCAGAGTGAGTCATTCTACCTTTATGAGTCTTGCACAGTCCATAAAAAAGGGAAATCAGTGAGTGTAGTATTACATGACTTTACCTGGGCTTTGATGTTATTGATAATTTCTAATTAAACAGGTCTGAAAACAGTGGTTTATATAATACTTCAATCAAGTGATTAAACTGCTATTTGACAAACAGTAGGCAGGCAGTTTTCTTTAAAGGACACGGTAGATGAGAAGTATCTCAAGGCAACTATTATTGTCAATCTTTATTAATGAACTTTTGTTAGTATTAAATTAAACTACTTGTATTAAAAAACAGCTCCGCTTGCTCTGTTTGCCGATGATTCATTGATCTATGCAACTAAACTGTCAGTTGAAAAGTTGAACGAAACTGAAGTAAAGTTCTAAATACAGTAGTTCTGTCAAAGCTTGATTACTGTTATGCAGTCTGTGCAGTGTTTCAGCAAAGGATGCAAACAAGTTATTATTTGCTAAAAATTAGGCTGTGTGTTGTGCACTGCACTACTCTACTCTTATGGAACTGATGTAAATTCTACACGGGGAAGCTTGGGCGTGATGACTGTTAGACTGACATTAACCTACATGTATGCAGACTATATGTATATGTATGAAAGTGTGAAAAAACCCAGGAAGAATTGTCAAGGCTGTGGCTGGTGCTAATGGGGTTCCTAATAAAGGAAAGAAAGTCCACATTAGGAAGCGTAAGGGCGGACATGGCACAAGCACACTTGACTGTCGGACTGGGAGACTGGAGTTCGAGCTTCCCTTTGGCCATAAACAACTGAGACCCTGAAAACTGAAGAGTGTGTCTAAAAATGGCTGTAATTCCTCAACAATTAATGCAAACTTTTGTTGCACCCCTTGGATTAAAGTCTACACTTGATTGTTTCATTTCAAATCTACTGTGGTGTAATCATAAATACTGTTTCACTGCACAAGCATTTGTAACATGTATGTTACCACATTTTATTAAACATGTTTGAAAAGTGTGAATTTCTCATGTAACCTACACCAGACCTGCTGCAGTGCACACTTGCACCACGCAATGTGAATTAGCAGTGTTATAACTATGGCAACACATCACAGCTGAAACCAGTTTTTATATAGACTGTATTACTTAAATGAATTGCACAATTAGGAAGTGGATAATCTGACTTTTTTGCTCTGGCAATGCCAATTTTTGACAAAATTACTGTCAAAAAAGTGGCAGTAATCAAAGGGACAATTACTTTTTAAGTGAGGTCGTAGTGCTCATTCCTCGTGTCCTAACATCAGTTCACTGCACCCCCTCACACTGTACAAAGCCTCTTATGACCACATTAATGCAACTAATTACCATGTCAATCACAAGTAATGCTTATTAATTGCCCCTCAGAAAGGGGCTATATCAAACAGTGAGAAGTGCCTTTAAAAGCTCACTGAAAGGCTGACTGTAGGGTAGGTTATGAGAGAGAGAGAAAGAGAGAAAGAGAGAGAGAGCCGTGTTTCAGCCCTACTGCTGGCATTAGTCAATCTGCTGTCCAGATGTCTTCCACAGGTGACAGCTGCAATAGCCTAACAAGCAAATTAATCACGGAGCTTTTGTGGTGCTTCATTTTAGGGAAACTCATTTCGTTTCATAAAAGGCTTCATCTCGTGTGAAAAATGACAAATTGCGGCCATGGAGTGATGTGGAGGACCAAGCAGCCGACTCTCATTTCTGTACCATGCCTGCAAGGTGCTGTAGAATAGAAAAGCAGAGAGGTAAAGCAAGGGGAGGACTGGGCCAGAACCAGCAACACAGTAATGAAGCCCAGCTCTGCCCCCGTGGGCTCAAGTTCTGACAAGCCTCACAGGTGGCTCAGTCAGATTAAAACCTGCCTTGATTATAAGTGCTAGGCTTTGAATGAGGGGGATACGCTCTGTGGTATGTCAGTCATTGTCCTGAAACTGCAACATGGAGGACGTTTTGAAAAGCTGGCCCTAACGAGTGTTTGCTGGTGGGGAGTTTTCTTTGATTTAAACCGAGATGGCTTGTTAGAAGTGGCTACAGACACGAAATTTAGAGTCTGTTTTACTGCAGAGCAGGCAGCCCAGCTTGTATGTTGGGGTATTTTTTCGTGCTAGGTGACAAACTCCTCCTGCTCACAGGAATGGGCACAAGAGGCGCAAAGAGGGGATGATATTCCAACATAGTTTGGAATCCACAAAGTGCGGGATAAGCATGAGTGGGGACAGATTTCGACACAAGAAAAGATTCTTTGCTTTCCTTTTCTTTAGAGTTAATACCTAAATCTTGCTAAGTCAAACCTTTACATTAATGCTGTCAGATCAGAAAATGGTTTTGGAAGGCATTGACAAATGACGTCCTCTTACCGATAGGGGTGACCATTCAGAAAGCACTTTTATGTGTTTTGCTGGAAGGCAATTACAAACTATGTATTTTGGACTTGTTGAGTGTGAGCAGGTATTGAATCGAACCCATTTAGCTGCACAAACACAGTGACCCCAGGACAAACCAAAAGTGTGCTTCACATTTTGGATGAAAAATTGAACGCAGTGTCTATATATTTAGTGGAGCAGCTGAACTGTGGAAATATTTTTATGACAGAACATTAAGAAGAATGTCACATCACAACTTAAAGGTATTTCAAACAAAAGTATGGAAAATTGAAAACTCACAATGGCCACACAGAACCAACAAATTAAACTTTTGGGATTTAAAAGCTTCAGAAAGCCATTAATACAAAAAGGAGATAAATCCTTGAAAGCCGTTCAACAAAAACTGTAATTATCATTGTCAGTAGAAAAGAAAAGAGCACAGGGAGGCAAGAGGATTACATTCCTTCAGTACAGACGACTATTCTGTGTTTATTTCTCTTCATTTGTTGAAAGAAATTCTGGGGTGCCAGATGTCAGCAACACTTTATAATTTAGCATAATTATCATGTTCTTTCTATTCTACCGGCACATATTGTATTCCACTTTCTATTCTTCAAATTCTCACTTCAATTCACTCTGATTGCATAGAAATTCATAGTCCCCCTCTTGAATGTTTGACCATGGCACACATAGGGAATCTTTCACTTAATGGATTAACAAAGGAAGATTCCTTGACAATACCAAGAATGTCTTACAGTACACCTGAAAAGTTTTTATTTCGTTTATCTTCGCTGAAGACTTCAACAAACTTTCTCAGTTTATATCTTAGCATTCACAAACTGTCCAAAACATTTCTAGAGGATTCTTCATTGTAGATGGTTATATACTGTATGTAAAAAGTAAGGCAGCTTTCAGCTTTCACTTAACAATAATAATAATAATAATAATGCCTTAGACTTATATAGTGCTTTTCACGGTACTCAAAGCGCTTTACAATTTTACAAAGATCCATTCTGACTTTTTGTCCTTAAGCTATTACAAAGTACATCAGCACAGGTGAAACAACTTTTCATTTTTCAATTCATTCTGTAGAGGGTGTTGCTGTATATAGTAAAGAAAACACTGCAACATTTGACAATGCAACTTGTGTAGGAGGAAAGTTGACAAAATGACTCTTCAGTAAGTAGCAATAGTAGTTTTCTCAAGGCATTCATTCTCAAGGTAACTATTGCTTGGTACATTTTATGTGCATTTAAAACCAACTCACCAATGGCGAATACAATCATAATGGCAACATGTAGTGGGAAAAGGGCGACTTAAGGAATTCAAGGAGGTAATAGTCAGCTAGTAAGTGATGGCTGATTCTTGCTCAGAGACTGACTCTGCATTGCATGGGGAACCCAGACCCTGACGCCCAGATGCACTCCCTGCCCAGAGACTGAGATAGGGCCAACCTCTGGCTCTTCAATGTGGTCCCACTGCAGATATGCCCTTATCAGGACAGGCCGTAGCATACATCTTCCAACAACCAAACACAGATATAGAATAGAAGCCCTTGTGTGATAGGTGAAATTCTCAGCAAAGGTGACTGATGTGTATGATCCACTGAAGTGCAGTCCAGATCAGAGTGCTGTGGACTAAAAAAATGGAAAAGGAGAAAATAAAATACAAAAGTAGGCAGATATTTGGAATTAAGTGGCTGATTAAAATGTATGTGACTTACTACTATTTATTACTGTCCATATTAATTCAGTCTTTGCATGATGTAACATTAAAGGATTATTTTTAAATGAGATGACCGATGCAGCTCTATCTGTTCGATTTAAGGTTACAGCCAGCAGTCGTGTGGTTTAGCATATGTTGGTAGAGGGACTGTAGCCCCCCCCCATATGCAATAAACAAAAGCAATATAGTGTGCTAATTAGTGAGGTTCTTAAGGGGCTCTAGTAGGCAGATTTTTCCTTGAGAGAAAAGTGAGCTATTGAAATTTTATAGATGTGTGACTCCTAACCAAGTGACTTTAACTTGTCCGCCATTTTGGATTTTGAGTAATGGTGGGAATGTAGGCTCAAGTAAATAAGACCCCAGTCACAGAGGCCACTGGTTGTAAGGAAAAAAAGTTTAACCAGCGGTTGCTGGAGTCAATGTGAAATTAACTGACAAAGACCCAGTCACATAAACCTAGAGACCAATGACCCCCTGACAACCCCTGGTTGCTTGGGAAAAATGTATATTCCCTGACTGGTTATGAAAAACAAAACCTCTTTGTGATTGCTTTGGTTGCTAGCAGATTGCCACAGTTGCTGGTATTTTGCATGTTACATGACAACTTGTCTACAAACACCAGCGAGCTACTCCCCAAGCAGTACTGAAACTGTGAAGCACGTGACACGAACCAGAAACACAGACCAATTGTCTTCAAAGTAAATGTTGCACCTTTGAAACATGTTGACTACAGCGCTGAAGCCAACGTTTTCCATTTCCAGTGTTTTCAGACGGGTGATGATCTTCCTAAGAAAACTACAAGCGACTGCGGGAATCAGCTAGCACCCAAAGCAATCATAAGGAGGGTTTTGCTGCAGCACCCTCGTTGCAACCGATTTCACCTAAAGATAGTCAGTAACCTCCACTTGCCAACCCACATTTTCCCATCGTGACCAATGATTCTATGGCATCCAATATGGCAGACAACTCTCGAGCAACATGTGCATGACATCACGTGAGAAATCTTTCTTCTTTATGATAACCTAAGCTAATCATTTAGCACAATAGCTCCATATTGAGTGCTTTGAGTGCTCATTTAGAGTTGAAAAGTTCAGACCATTTACCATTTACCATATTCATAGCTCAAACATGAAAGTGGTCTATATCCTTTTGCGTAACCCTTGACAATAATTTTCCAAATGATCAAAATTTACTTTCCAGCTGAAGCAAAACGCTGCACTTTCTTGCTATTTATATTGTAACGTCGCAGAAGAAGGATGACTGTGCATTATCTTACAAATTGAGTTCACTTAAAGAAAAGATTAAATGTTTTCTTTCTCTTTTTTTTATAATTAGTAAATTTAATTTTAGCTTCTTTAGTAGCTCCATGAGTGATGCTTTTAAGTTTGGGAATGGTTTGGAGTGTGTGCCTGTGTGTGTGAGTGAGGGGGTGGCATGAAAGGAAAAGGACTAGTGTCGAGTTGAAGATATGGAAATATAAAGAAACACACTCACGCACACGCGCGGACACTCAACACCCCCCTCCCCCGAGGCCCTATAAGCTAATTAGCTCCTAAAGAATTTATTTATCACAGATAAACTGTCAAACAATCTCACTGGCACATTCCCAGTGGAAATAAGAACTACTCATTAGTTTGTTCAATTAAGCTTTCTTTTCCCACTTCAGCACACCCTTCCCACATCACCACTGTGGAGAGAATACACTTTTTGGTACTGCAAAAGTTTGCTTAAGTAGATTTCCCATGTATGCACCACAGCAGAAGGTTGAAGCCTTTAGCAACTCTATCAGTTTGTGTGTGACCCAAATTATGGGGTAATCATAATAAATCTGAGTGGGAAGCTCTTCATTTTAGTCTCTAGGGTAAAAGAAACAAAAAACAAAAACAAAAAAACTTGAAGAATCAGCCATGTGCTGGTGCTGTTGAATAAACTCATGAGGTGAACTCGCATCATGTTGCAAACCTTTTCCACACGAAGGCCTATCCAGGAACATTTTAAGCTGTATGAACTGAACTCATATTGTGTGATTCTGCTGTATTTCGCTTATTTTGCATAGCAACAAGCTAGGACCAAGTGGATCCAACGTGTTGGTTTTTAACAACTTGGTGTCAACAGTCAATTATTCAGTGTGCTGAAATAGTACTTTTGTGCTTCCATCTGTTTGGCATTTGCAAAAACATGCTCTTTTTCAGGTTGGATGGATTGTGTTTGATCTGGATACTGACATATGCAGCTTATACTTGAATTCAATGTTTAGTATTACATTCAGTATGCGCCACTGTATTGTGTTCTTTTGTTTCTCTGTTGCCAAGATTTAATCTTGGGTAAGTTAGAGCATTTGTTCTGTATTTTGTATTATACTGAGGAATTCTGCTTAAAATGTGTCAAATTAATGACTCATATATTTAAATGAATAAAAACATGTTTTTATTTAAACATTAGTGGTATTTAAATGCCAGAAACACAATAGAGTTGCTGAAGTAATGTTGAAGCTATTCCGAGTCTGCTCCTTAAGGTCCAGCCCTCATTACGGGTAAAAGAGAAGGGATATTTTCACTGTTCCTGTTTTTATTCTCCTACAACAAGACACTTTGAAGCACAACAGTCATCAACATTGCATGGGGGCAAACTTCCCTGGCCTGCTGATGAATTCACTCAACTTAGAAAGGGGTTTTACCTTCCTCGGGCCTGAGTATCTATCCCCTCAAGAAAATATTGCACAGACACCACGAAGGCAATATTTGGCCCATTCCATCACTCTAATTCACTCCCTTCACATCCATATTTCATTCAGTCTCGGCTTTAATGAAAGTCATGGCAACTTCACCACCACTGGAGTCTCTAAGCGTACACAATGAACTGAAAAAAAAAAATCATAAATAAGGACACTGGCCTTCATACAAAACAATATAAGAGTGGCTGGGGCCTAAAGTTGGGTGGAGAAAGAGGCAGGGGAAGTGGGGAGGGGGATTGAGCTGCATTGTAGTTGCCTGGAAGAGTCTGGCTATCTCCCATCCCCAGCCCCTACTTTTCCTCCATCTGACACCCCCGCCCTCCACTGCACAGACAAGTGCCTGTTTATCCCAATGCCCTTCAGAAGACATTAACACAGGTCTCATGTGCAGTCCTGTTATCTTCCACTGGCCTGAATATGCTCAGATTTTAAGTAGGGTTTGCTGTGTTAACTTGGGCATCTATATCCCAAGGAAGCAAACATGACATCCTCACTAAAAGGCTACTGGGACACTGGGCTGGGTGGAACAAGTTACCTGCATATGCATTGCAT
This sequence comes from Pterophyllum scalare, assembly GCA_024447675.2. Classification (NCBI taxonomy): domain Eukaryota; kingdom Metazoa; phylum Chordata; class Actinopteri; order Cichliformes; family Cichlidae; genus Pterophyllum; species Pterophyllum scalare. The sequence continues at coordinate 21,726 of JAMQGT020002428.1, forward strand.
TTACACAGCCCCGTCCAGCTGGATAGAACATTGCATTAGCTTGAAAAGCACAGGGGCATTTTTAAGTTGCTTGTGAAAAAAAAAAGTATAATTCTGCAATTTTTAAAAATTCCTCTAACTTGCAACTTACTAAATTTATCAAATGAATACTTGAAAACCGCAAGTGCTTCTTGCCATTATTTGTCCGCATGTTTTTCTGAAATATTATCTGAAATTCCACTGTGGTTAAACTCTAAAGAAAAAAAAGTGCCATTAACCATCTGTGGCCACTCACCATCCTATGATGTGGTAATCCTACATAGTCAATGAACCTAGATGCAAAATGCCAAAAAAGTCACCTTATGGAATCTGCATGTCTGACAGCACTGGAATCAATAAGAGAGCAACAAAACCCTTTCATTTGTTCCTTACGTTACCTACTTTATCATACAGGCATCAACAAACAAAGATGACACATTAGATATCAGTTATAACTGCATATGCTATGAGATCCAATGTGCAGGTCAAATATGTGGGACCAATATAAATTTCACTGGTCTACAAAAAATAAATAAATAAATAAAATTGTGTGCTATTGGGAACTTCAGCCCAACTCTTAGCTAATTCTTTTATACTGATTTCAGGTATGCAAGTCAATTTAAGCTTGCAGGTCAGGTTTTTGAGATACACATTGATGTTTTGACACTTTTGAATATCAATATTATATCAAGACAATGTCTGGAGCTTTAATTATTTCCACCATAATTGCTTGAATGTGTTTATTCTGAAAACAAATCAGAAGATTATACATATTAAATCATATTTCTGTCATATTAGCTGCACATCCCTCTCTCTTTGCAAGAACCAACAGTAGTCACCCATCATGCTTGAATTAAAATTTCCCTGATATCGATTTTTCGTCACTCTTATATCTTGGTGAAATCTTTCCCCATGCTCATCGCTGGATTTGGTGGGGAAAAAGTGCATCTTCAGTGACATTCTGGCGCTCGTTAGCTGATATGCTTTCAGCATTTTATCCACAGCATAATTCTCTGCTCTGTAATTGCCAAGAAAAATCTGGATAAACCTGCACAAATGCCTTCCATGCTGCAGATTCATTTGGCTTCAGTTTTCTTTTGAACTCCTTGTCAAGCATCAGTTCACAGATTTCAGGACCAACAAACATGCCTTCCTTAATTTTGGCTTCAATTTTCTTGAAACCAAACTTATTTCTTAAATGCTGAAACACATCGCTGTTTCTGTCCAGTCCAGTACTTGGAACATCACCACTAAAAAACGAGACGTGCTAGATAAAAATGATTTGGAGTCAGCAAGTGAAATTTAAATACAGGTGAATGAATCTCAACAGCAAAATGCTTGCTGACCAGTATTGGCTTTTGTAGCAATGGAATAAAACATATGTTGTAATGAAAGCTATAGGGAGTCATTACTAACGATGGTCTGTCTGTTCTACTGTTAGCAGGATAGCTTGGAAAATTATCAAAGTGATTTGGTGAAATTTGTTTTTTTGGTGAAAATTTCTGGAGTTCTTGGAAGTGGTATAAAGAACAATTGATTACATTTTGGTGGTGATCCGAATGGCGATCTGGATCCAGGATTTTTTAAAAGGATCCTTTGCCATTGTGAGACAGGGACAATATTCATATACAATATTTGCACCTAAACTTATGAGGATAAGTCAGAATCCTTTAAAAAGAATTGTGGTGCAATATGACCATAAGTTCTGTCATATAGCAAAGTTTGTTCTTGATTAAAGGAGTAGTCCGGATCTAATGATCTAGGATGCTGAAAATGATAGGGTTAAAAAATAATTCACGCCTGTAGAGTAAGACATAAAGACATGTAACTAATACCAAAATATAGCTGAACCTGATGGAGTATGACAACACTGGGTGGCATCTATTGCAGCGTAGCATCAGCACTTAGAAAATCTGGGGTGGGCATGGTATGCACTCTACTGAGTGCCCTTCTAGTTTTCCTTATAAAGGATGTTTTAGTGAACTAGGGCCTATATCTGCATTGTTTGATAGACTGAAGGTACAGTTCCAATAAATCTATAAAAACCTTTATGAAACTTCAACAATATTGACACAACATGATAATATATAATATACGGACTCCTTTTACATAACCTCTTGTGAAACTAAAGCCTCATTACAAATTTCAGCAAACCAGGAACTAGGCTAAACTAAGCAAGCCAATTCATAGCCAGAGCCTGAACAAACATGCAGTATACAAGCGTGGTATTGATCTTCCCATCTAACTTTAGGCAAGAAGGCAAATACCCTAAGTGTAAAATAACAAACTTTTCCTTCAAGACGTTGAATCCCAAAATATTTCTTTGTTAATCTCTAGGTAGCAACAATGCAGATGTATAGCTTTGGCCAATAAAGATACTACTGTAGTAATATTACTACAGTATATAATACAGTTACATAGTAAGAACTGATAATGTGCCATCTACTGTAACCGCTTGTCTCCTGCACGATACAGCAGGTAGCAGCACTTGCTCATTGGATCTGCAACATCCCAACTACACTTAACTGATTAAGAGCCAGTTACCAGATTAGTGAAAGCTGTAAATTAGGCCATCAGTATTAAATTCATTATTTCTTGATAATTACATCAAAACACACAGGATAAGATGAAAGGAGCTGCTGTATTTGATAGATAGATAGATAGATAGATAGATAGATAGATAGATAGATAGATAGATAGATAGATAGATAGATAGATAGATAGATAGATAGATAGATAGATAGATAGATAGATAGATAGATAGATAGATAGATAGATAGATAGATAGATAGATAGATAGATAGATATTTGAAAGAACAGTGTTTCTTATGTGGCACTGGAACACATGCTTTACCTGCATTTGTTGAAATACCTGTATCAACAAGGTTTCAAGTCAATGGTCTAAAAACAAATACAGATGAGTCTATTATGCTATTACAGCCACTCAGAGCAGTATGATGCAGAGAGAGATAAAGAACAGGCTGAGCCCATCAGAGGACATTAAATAGGGCCAGCTCTCAGTCTCTCCTCCCTGTGCTTTCACAGGGAACCAGCAGTGCAGAGGAGGTGGGGCTGCTACAGTGCAGCAGGCCAGGATCACACAAGTCCTGCAGAATTACACAAATAAATTGCTACCAAACTCATATGCTGCTGTGTACATTATACAGCTGAGCTCAAATCAAACATAAACAAAGTCTGGGCAAAGATGAATCATTTTCTGGAAATTAAAACAAAACAATTACCACATGAACAAAACTTGACATTTAAATTGCTGTGCATCTTAGAACATCTACTGGGCCTTTTTGATTTCAAGAATCAGTTTTTAGTTTTTCTTTAAATTCAAACCAGTGGTAAAGCAGTGCGCTATAAAATCAACTCCAGCACAGTTTATTTAGTCTTTATCAGCGTGTGTATATCCACAAAGAGAAAGTGGAGATGCTGTTAGCTGCAGGTGAAGACTGGCATGTAATGACAAAGTGTTTTCATTTGAATTGTGTATGTAAAGAGGATAGTCGCAAATGAAATGAGGGAAGAAAAGAGCACACTACAAATATCCCCCGGAGCAGCGCCTTTAAAGAAGCGGGCTCAGCATTAGGTATTCAGTTTGCAGATAAAGGCGTTCTTTCCACTCATAATCAAAATATACAGTAATGCATCATTTTCTACCAGATAGCTAGAGAAGAATTAGCTCAAATTATTTTAAGTTTTTGTTAATTACTTTTGGAGCCTGAAGCAGCTCATGCCTCTGAATTGCCGGAAAGTTTAGAATCACTCGGTCAAATTAGCTGACTTATAATTCAAGCACTTATCACCCAACTCTAAAGTAGTGCTTTATGAAGCATCCCAGTCTTTATCTGTATGTACACCTCCAATGTGATCACATGGCTAAATGATATTTCTGCTAACACTCATCCCTTAAATTAAAAAAAGCAGTGGGCGTGCATTTCTGTGGGCATAATCTAATACTCTTGATCTCAATGGGGCATTTATGGTGGATTTTATAACTCTAATTATCTTAGCCCATTACAGTATATCAACTTTTAGTGGTCCATTGTATTCCCAGCATGCGTCAACCGGACAGATGCCTCTGTGGCATAGCACATTTATCTCAACTTAGAATAAAAATACACCAGTTCAGATAATGTTGCTGTGGAGCAAACTCTCTTTTGATTCAGTCATTTAACAGGTGGGCCAGAGCAGCATGAGGATGGCCTTACTGTCAAAAAGTGACACCCAGGTTTTAGCCTCCATCTGTGACTCAAGGGTCACATTTGCATATAAACACAAAGTTCAGCAGATTAATAACGCTAATAATATTAGAATGGTAATAGAAACCCCACATAAAAGCAGCATTTAAAGACTGGATTTGATTGAAATTAAAACAATGTCGATGAAGATCACTTAATATATGGTTTATGGCATGCAATAAAGTTGCACCGTAAGCAGACATAGTGGCAGATAGAATGTAACAGTAACTCATTGCCTAAAACATTCATAATGGTGGATGCAAAAATAAGTAATATTTAATAATATGATGTAACAAGTATGATTTAATCTCTCCTAATTTTAAGCTCTTTTATAAAACAATTTTAAATCTGCCTATAAAACAAAGTTAGTTGCATATAAAGAAATGTGTTTAAAATCATAATTTGTGCATGGTTTGCCAACTTGTGTTTCCCAGCATATTTCTGTGACAGCACAAAGTGTCCTACTGTGTTTGCGCCTTCACACATTGGTTACAATATTTTACGCCAGGAGATAATGATCATCTTTCAAAGCGCACTAAATTCTGCATTTGCATGGTAAGTTGGACGGGTGGTGGTGGCATAACTGGCAAGTCTGTCAGTCAGAAGACTACATTTTGTATCCTGTTTGCACTTTGTTTCACTTCGCCTTCAAATTCTGATTTTATTCTCAGTCAGTTTTTTTTTGTTTGCTTTTACTCACTGGTTAGGTTTAGGCACTAAAAACTACTTTGCAAGGTTTAGGAAAAGATTGCAGTTTTGGTAGTTAGCCCTGTCATCTCACAGCAAGAAGATCCTGAGTTTGAATTCAATTCCTCCCACAGTCCAGAGACATACTTGTTAGGTTCACTGATGATTCTAAATTGGCTTCAGGAGTGTATTTGACCTTTTATGGTTGTCTGTGACTCTGTGTTAGCCCTACGACAGACCTGTTCAGGGTGTATAGCATCTCTCACCCTATTAAAACTGGGAAAGGCTAAGCAGTTAATGCAGTTTAGGTAAAGTAAAGCTTAATAACTTTAAGCCCCATGCATTTAAATGTGACGTTAATAATTATCTACATGTCAGCATCTGAGTCTGGATCTGCCGGCGGTTTCTTCCTGTTAAAGGGGAGTTTGTCCTTCCCACCATCGCAAAGTGCTTGTTCATAGGGGCAGTGTGATTTTGTGGGTTTTCTCCAATGCTGTAAGGTCTTTACAGTATAAAGCATCATGAGGCCACTGTTGTTGTGAATTGGTGCTACATAAATAAACCTGAACTGAATTTAGGAGCAAGAGAAACTATTGCTAACACCAGTTAAATATATCTCCAAAAGGAGAGCCATATAATTTTAAATGTATTTTATTAAAAATATCCGCATTATAATGCAGCATAATTGACTGCTGCTTATGGATGCTAAATAAGAGGGGCCTGCCTCGCATATTAAAGATGTACATAGAATAGGAACAGATTTCTTCCTAATGTTTTATAAAAATTCTTTGCTGAGTGCCCTCTGAAACATGGGCCCCCATGCCACAACAGCCGTTAGCTCAGCCCCTGACAAAGCTGTTAATGTTCTGCAAAGAATGTGCAAATTACAGAAACGAGTCCAAGTGTGGGCAGAAAACACTTCTGGTACTTAGAACCAGTGATGGAACAAATTTGGTCAAATTGGTAAAGTGCCCAAAGGGAGGAGGGAGATGTTCCACGGAAAACCAATTCCAAGCTTGGGTGAGCTCAGGATTGTTTGGAAACTCTCCAATCTGGGGGCCTGCATTGAATTGCATGTCAGGCAGAGACTGTTAAATAAGATTAGAATAAGGACCAAGAGAGCAGCACAGGTACCCACAGGATGGCTGTGTAATGTTGAATCACAGGCACTCTTTAACAGCCATACATCAGCTGCAGCAGCGTTGGAAAAATGTTACATGAGGTGACACGTAAACTCAGTGGACAGTTGCAGGAAACACGAGAGGTTTTCAGTACATTATGAGCTCTGTTTGGAACAAGTCCTGTTTCCTGCTTTGATTTATTCCTCGTAGCACCAATTAGACTATGCCCACTCCTGGAGGAGCTGAAATGCCGGCGATGGATATGTCATGGGATGGTATGATCAAAGCCGAAAGAAGAACACAGAGAGAAAGAAATGTCGTTCATTTTCACATTTATTAGGCTTTCATGAGTCTTGTATTTCAGCTTGTAAAAGCAGCCACTTCTGCAAAAATGCAGCTTAAATCATAAAAGACCAGAATGAAGACCTTAGAATGAAATGAACAGAAACATTATCATCTTTTGATGAGCACTACAGCAAGCTAAAGTGACAGAGAGGTCTTGAAGCCTACAAACACAGAGTGATCCCTCTCTCCCTTCTCTTTGGTGCAGTTCATCAAGTGCAGTAAATCATTACGTGAGAAACATTTAAAAGGGGCTATACTTACTGCTAGTGTCTGTGTTTTGCACTGAATGGCTCTGGACATAGTAATCACTGGAATAATGGCAGAGTGGGGTGGAGTTGCTTTGTTCACATCCTGTAATTTAAACTGAATAAAAAGCAATGGGGTGATATCGTAGGATGAAATTGGACACATTTATTGTAATGTTTCAATAGCTACTCAGCAACTAACACGCATAACAGCTATAAAACATTTAGGTTAAAATGAGTTTACCAATGCTTCAAGTCATAGGAAGGAACATGGTACTTGTAAGTACTTGTCCATCTCATTAATAAGGCTAATTACTATACAGACAGCTGGACACGTACAAACAAGTTTTCCACAGCCTGCACGTGTTGATGCAGAAGCAGGTAGGACATGTGTATACACAGTTTTAATAGAAGAAATTTTACATTATGACTTAGAGCACTTGAAGCTCATTTTTTGTTCTTTGTTGGCAACCAAAAAAAGGTTAAAATAGCACTTTATGCCACAACGCATCATTTGATACATTTATACATAACCGTGTAATTCCTCATGTTGCATCGCATTTTTGGCCATTTTATACTTTTAACTGATTTCCAGTTACAGCTTAAATAATGCGGGGAAAGAAATACTGAAATTAATTCTCACTTAAACTTGTATTAACTTGTGGGGTTTTTAGCCCGTCTGGGGGAAGCACGGACAAATTGCAAACACCATACAGATATATAGCATCTACCTCTGAAGCTGATCTAGAAAGCTTGCCAGCAAACGATTTCTAATTTATACATTCAGCTATTACAGAGCAACATTAGGATGAGTTCCTAACCACTTGGCAAATGGAGGTCCAATATTCACTTTGTTTTGTCTCCTGAATATTTGGGTCTTAAGCTGGTAAACACTCCAGTGTGTTCACCAGCTGGGAACTTTGTCCGTCTGGTGCTTAGTGCTGAGCAGATAGCATACAGCAGGCTTTTAGAGCTTTTATCTAAAAATAGTTGCCTGTGAAAGTTAATGTTGAAGAGGGCTCTGAGAGTCAACCAAAACAGTAAAGATGCAGGTCCAAAAATCAAAACAATGAGCTGAAAGAAGCTAAAATGCTCCACAGATCTGACAGTAGCTACAGAGTCGGGTGACAAATCTCTGCGGGTCCATCGCCACAAGTGACCCCCTTCACCTTAAATAATATTTATGCATAAATATTGATTAGTGCAGCATTCAGTTCACAATTCCAAACCAGCCTATCTGCTGTTAGTAGCTAAACTAATAAAATATTGAAGATGCAGAACACATCTATAATCAAAGCTACTGTTAAAGGGGTTCCTGGAAGAATGTGAAGTGGTCACAGATTCCTCCTTTCCTACATATTTAAACAGGAACAGACCAAGGTTGGAATCCAAGAACACAATTTCACAAAGAATGTAATTAGAGTGAGTATTAAATGAAGAAATATCACTTTGGTTCATGTAAAGTGAGTTTATTATTAAATTCAAGGGCGCGGAATTAACAGGCCACCTTTCTTCCAATCGTTCTCAACTTAGTGCTGTTTGACTGAGACAGATGGGGAAGGTAAATCAAGGCAGCTGAGTGAAGAGCACTGCTGACAGCACATTAGAGCCTCTTTCAATGAACTGTCACAAGTGCACAGTGAAAGTAAAGTTTGATCATACGTGGCTGCTGTCCTGTCAGACATCCTTAAAAGCAAATGGGGCCTAAGTGCTGCGGAGCTCTGAATGAGCCTGAGATGACAGTTGGAGCTGGTGCAAAAAGAGGGCATCGGCACTCCATCCTCCATCCTGCAAAAGGACAATGAGGTGAGAGGGACTCTGGCTGCGTCTCACACTCTGCACCCTCACCATTGCAGTAAAACCATCTGACAAAGTGTCAGTCTTCCACATCATCATCGCATCATTAAGGAGTGGAGCTAAAGTTTTATGCTGCTTGTGCAGAAAGGTTATGAATATATGCCCACACTCTGAAGCACACTTACTAAAATGAAGAGCTACATTAAAACTCCATTTTACCATAATAACTGGGAATGCCAACCATTGTTGGTAGAGGACAAACAAATCTCTGCACAAATTATGATTATATTTTTTTATAGGTTGCAACCATTTCAGTGGCTATACACAACGCGCAATACAGATTAAAGTATACAGAAGTGATTGACAATGTGTTTACAGGGTTCTGAGCTTCAGATTTAAAATTTTCATCTGTGTTTAATTAATCTGTCATTCATCACATTACAGCTCACCCCCACCAGTACATTGGTCAATATTACAGCATTCTTCCACTGTTTCTCTTTGTTTTGTGGTTTGTCTTGTTTTACTCTGTTGCTGTTACATCCCCTTTAAGCTCACTGACACATCATAATAATACTGACACGATGCCATATTGAGCTTCACAAATATACACTAATAACTCATGTGTGACTTGCTAATGGCCTGTCTTTAAAAGAGCTATATAGTACTGTGCAAAAGTCTTAAGTCACCCCTCATTACTTTATGTTTTCCTTCCAGTGAGCCAGGCTGTCTTGTAATTCTTTTACAGTGGTCTTGAGCAATAGTTCTCCAGGCTTTATGAATGTTTTCCAAAGTTTTTCTTTAGACACTGGCTGCTGTTCAGGCCTTATACCCTTTGTTTCTTAGGCTACGTAACACTGACCTATGACTCCAGCTTAAAAATGGAACCTAAAAAGTACCTCAAGGGATGATAAACTGTCTTTTTAACCTGTCGCAAAAACACACAATTTGTTCCCATTTCTTCAGCTGAGTCTACAAAAAATCTCAAAGATAACACAGGTTGACAGGCATAAAATACTGTTTCCACCAGCAAGGTATTTCCCAAAGAGCTGAATGTATAATGTGCATTGTGTCCTTAAACGTTTTGAGGGAACTGGACAAGAGGAGGACAAAATAAGAAGTGGCAGACCTAAAAAAAAAAAAAAAACTATCAGATGAACAGTTAAGAAATCTGGCTTTTCAGTTGATCCATCTACGGCTCAATGAAGCCCCACCAGAAATGGTCTCTTTGGAAGGGTGACTGTCAAGAAGCCATTCTTAAGGAAGGGAAACAAAAACGGCAAAAAGGCTGAGGTAAGTCAAATTACAGAAAAACTCGACTGAAAATCAGTGGCAACAGCTTTATGGAGTGATGAATCCAAATTTGAGTTTTTTGGTTCAAATCTTTGTCAATATGTAAGGAAGTCAGGAAAGAGGTATAACGGTGAATGTCTACAACCATCCATAAAACACGGTGGAGGCTTTGTCATGGTTTGGGGCTGAATTTCAGCCAGTGGTGTTGGGGATCTTGTCAGAATTGATGGAATTATGAATGCAAAAAAGTAACATCAGATTTTGATCCACCATACCATATCTGGAAATCATCCTTGGCAAAGCCTTCATTTTTCAGCATGACAGTGATCCCCAAAATGCTGCCAATGCAATAAAATCATACCTTGATAGAAAAGCACACAATGGAAGACTCAGTCATGGATTGGCCTCCCCAGAGCCTCATAATTATTGAAGCAGTGTGGGATCATCTTGACAGAGAGCAGAGCAAAGGGCAGACAACATACAAAGAAGAGCTTTGAATGTTCTTCAAGAAGCCTGGAGAAGTACTCCTGAAGACTACTTACAAGAAAGCTGCCTAAGAGAATCAGGCTGTGTAGGAGAATAAAGGTGGTCAAACTCTCTGCACCCTATTTCCCATTTTCTTAGCAAAATGGAACAAAACTAAGGGTGGCTCAAGTCTTTGTATGTTTCTGTATAACAATGCATTACAATAAAGCCAAGACTGTTTGTAGGTTAGGCATATGAGACACAGGTAAGGAATCTAGACCTTAAAAAAGCAGTAAAAAAAACTGAATTATCTGTCCTAACAGAAAACTGGATAAAAATAAATAATTATTCACACATTATTCTGAGCAATTTCTTCAACACAACTATTTCCATTTCTTCTTTAACCTGATTTATAACAACACAACAAGAGCTACATCCTTGTCTTGCTCATGTACACGCGGAGACTTAAAGTAAATTGGATTTTTTTTTTCCCCTCCATTGCAAAGCTCCCTACCTAATGTAAAACTTGCTGTTCCACTTTAGAGGATGCAAAAAGAGTGGGACATCTTAAAAATAGGCCTACTTTCAAAACTCAAATATCATATTTATGTTTAATTTGCCTTTAAATTATAAATAACTATTTTGCACTTAAAGTTGGTGACTGCAGGAATATGTGCGCCTTCGGGTGGCATTTCAGCAGCCGTGTCAGACTGCCCCTCAGCAGTGCACCGTGTTAACGCCACAATGACAGAAAAAGTTGAGCTTAATGAACGTTTCTCAAAACTGTACTTATATGTTATGTGTTAATGTTTTTTAAATATCGTCCCACGAGGCCATTGCACAGTGCAGGTGCGAGCTGATTAGGTAAATCTTGATTGCAGCTTTGAAAAGCTCAATCTATCACCACCAATCTTTAATTTGTCTAATTGGAAAGCAGGCTACCTTAAATAAACACAATACAGCTGTTACTGTGGGAATTGGTAGAAAGCTCTGACATATATTTAATGAATAACTTACAGGCCCTAAGACCAACAGTGTGTAGAGCCTTGTTTACCTGGGCCCAAATCTGCACTCCTACACCATATGCTACTTCACTCTTCCATTAGTGTGTGTGTTGAGGCCTGTGCCCACTGTTTAGCCTGGCGCAGAGGTACTTCTAGCTGTAGGAATTTGGTCTCCCACATATTTTAAAACCCACTTTCAGTCACTTCCCAGTGGGCCAGCATACCTTATCTCTGATGCAAAAAAACACTTTCATAAGTGCCCTGCTGGTGAGGGAAAACACGCAAACAAAGAAATATTCAGACACAGATTGAACTTTGTTGTTTTCAACCAATTTGTTTGGTAGGTGGTATGTGGGCAAATGGGCTGTTCTTTTTTTTTTTTTTCCAAATGTACTGTTTACACACTTTAAAAAATTTACAGGATGGGTGAGTAAATGTACGTGTACATTGAATGTGGTGTCATCATTATGCCATTAAAAATGTAAACATTTCTAGAGGCCTTTTTAGGGTCCCAGTGTGAGACCATTTCTTCTACCCTGGTGCTTTCAGTGTTGACCATTTAACACTGAAGTCATAGCTGTCCTCGAGGGAGCTTTTCCTTAACAAAGATGATACGCTAGCACAGAAACGTTGGACAAAGGACAATAGCGGAGCAAAAAATGTTCCAAAAGACGGTCCGTCTCATTCCGGCTGAATGCTTTTAACGTGCCCGTGCCTTAGACAGACATAAACTCTGCATCTAAAAGTGGGCCTGAACCAGAAGAAACAGCCATTAGGGGCAATTCAGCTGCATGAAAGTAGTGTCTGACAGGTCCACTCTTTGTGACAGATGCCATTAAAACCTGCAAAATGTGATACTGGCACTTTAAGGTTATATCAGTTTTACCCTTCAACTCTGGCAACCCATCTGCTCAAAAATAAGGGCATGCCACTTTGTTTTAGGTCAGGCAACATCCATTTCTTCACTACACTAACTGCATTTCTTTTAAAGTCAAATGGTAGGGAATGTTTATAGAAAGTCTTTAAATGATTTTTCTTTTTTTTTTTTTAACATATACAGTTTGATGTCAAAATCCTCTCATGACAAAATGAAACCAATATGACCCTGATTTGAGAGCAGTGTAGTTTATTAAGCTTTGAATCAAAGCTCCATTTCTTGAGCTGCTACTCATACAAACAAGAAGCAATGGGGGAAAAAAATACTCAAATTTTCATTGTTGCCACAGTACAGATGACAATTATGACAGCCCAGGTTTAATCATCAGAATCGGGTAGTTCATTTTCTCAATGTCAACATGAAACCTTGTCAAAAAATGAATTCTGTCTTTCTCTCGGGAGATAAGCAGGCTCCAGTGCACCGGGCTCATTCAAGGAAAAAAACTTGCAGGTCACAAGGCAGCGACTTGCATGTTTTCTTATTTTTTTCACCCTCTCTCTCTATCCTCCCCCTCTCCTTTTTTCTGAAAACCACCCAAGAAGAGATTAATCATGAAGGGAAAACTCAACTTCACCCTCTAGCTGCAGGTCACAGTTCTTATTTCATGTGGAATTGGCTTTCGGAAAGCAGAAGTCTCCGGGGGGCAGGGACCTGATATGAGGAATTTGAGAATGAAGCAGAGGGGATTGATTAGCCCACTTCATATCCCACACTCCGTAAGCACAGTCCAGCTGCAATCTAACACACCGCTGAGCTGAATCGACAAGAGAAATTGGATTCCTTCCTAATATTTAACCTTCAAGTCAGCTCTAACAGCTGTTGATGGGTTGCTCTCCCCAGGTAGTTACAAGAGGACTTTTTACATGTTACATTCATAGTAGAGGGAATAGCAAAGTGGGAATGTGATGACTTTTCTGTAGGTTATTCAATTCCATTGGTGCAGAGAGCAGCTAGGCCTATTGAAGCACATCATCTGCATGCCACTGCACTGAGGGATTTAATTTTACACCTCTACTTGTCTGAAAAGCCTGTGTGAATGTGTGTGGGCGTACACACATACAACGCACACATACACACTGGCACGTGTGCACATACGCACATGCGCCAGCAGGTGTATGCACATATAGAGCGATTTAATGCCACAAAAAGTTGAGATGTGCAGCTAATGGATGGAGTCAGTATACTGACATAATAACTACTTTGATGTTGGTTGTCAATATTCATTCAAACTCAGAGCAAATGGCCCGCTATTGTGTTTTTTTAATCTCTTCATCATATGTTAGACAAAGTAGTGACGTTAATTTCCTTACACTTAATTTTAAGTGACATACCATTTAAATATCTGTCTGTCTTTGTACTCAACCCCCATCAATCTATAAAAATATAAAGCACGGACAGAAAAATGGTGCGTCTCAGCAACGCTTAAGACACCCGTGATTGCTGTGGCTTCATTTACAGGCCAGTTTGATCATATCCACCCATCAGCTCTCGTGCCAGTCTCCGATGGTAGAGCAGGATGTCATCAGGCTCTTTTTCTCAAGTCATTAAGCCATACAGTTTATTCCAAGCAAAGTGTTGCCCATTTGAATGAGCACATTAGTGAATGTCTTATGATAATTAAGTGCTTGAGTTGCAGAATTGCAGAATCGGATTCATTAGTAGAGTCACACATTTTTTATCTAGCACCTTATTCTGTTCCAGGGCTGCAGCACTGCCTGCCGACATGCAGTCTTCTCCTTCCAAACAATGAGGAGGAATTCAAGCACTGAACTTCCATGATTAGAGGGATTGTAAAACTCACGGACTTGAAAGTAAATTTAGCTGATTTTTATATTCCCCATAAGAATTTAGGTCAATTTGCTAAAGCATACTTCAGGCACAGGAAAGCAATCCAATAAAGTAGTCTGGTACAAATCTATAGATAAATGATGCTTCACATTCAATTACAGTGAGGATTTTATCTTTACTTTTCAATGATTTTGTCAATTAGTCAACACAGTGTTTCTTAATTCATCAAGGACTCTGGCCAAGTATTAGTCAGTGTGTAAGCATTCATTAGATTAGCAAAAGCAAGGGAAGAAAAGAGAAACAAATCGGGAGACATTCTGGATGCTTTTGTTGTTGTTGTTGTTAAAATAAATCAACTGGTAAAAGAACAGTCCACATTCTCATAAAGATGCTTGCCTGTTATTAGATAATGATCTTCCTGAACTGGTTTTATATCAGCAAATGTAAAATGATGATAAACAATTCCTTATTCCATGAATTTTGACACATTGACTATTGTGCAAATAACACCCCAGTAGACCAAACCAATCCACCAGGGAGCCCGTACATGGACCATGAAACCATACTCTCAACACAAATTAATTGGGGGGAAAAATAACTAATTCTGACATTCCCTGAAGAGGTTCTTTCATCTTATAAATACTGGCTGCAAACTTGAGTATTTTTGCTTAAGTAACACAACACTGTAGATGATAGGATTCGTTTGGCTCAGCCCCAGGGGCCCAGCATGACAAAGAACACTTGTTTAGCAACTGCATAACCAGGTCCCAACACGGGCCTGTGACTGCGCCCAACTTCACCTAGAAACCTGCTCCATTTGCATTCTGCCTCTCCAGGCACCAGGCGACACAATCTGAGGGGATACAGCATCCCAGAGATACCATTGGAAGCTCACACATAAATTAGTCTTTGTTCCCCCATCTCTCCGCCCTTGCTTCTCCCGTTACCACTCCTCCCCTCTCCTCCTTATTTGTCCCATGGCTTCTTCACATCACAGTTCATGCAAAGGAGAAAGTGAAATCCAACTTTAGAGTTTCTCCACTTAATTGCAATCTGTATTTACTTTCCTGAGGCTGGCTGCTGTGACCCAGCATAGGCGCTTTTTTTTAAGTCTTGAACCCAATGTTTAATTCAGTGTTGAATGTGTCCTTTGGAATAATGAAACGGCACGGCAAATTAAAGTTCACACTAAATTCAAACCCATAAAGCTGAATCACAGACTTATGTTGGACAACATGTATCAAAGCATATTAGCCATGTTTCAGAATCACACATATCTAAAGGAACATGTTCTTTTTTTAATTTATGCAACAGTTTATACTTCTAGCTTGCATTTTTTATTTTGGTCTGGATTATTAAATTTTTCCGTTTCATCCGAATGCAAACCAGCAATGTGAAACCTCCCACTGACCACAGTGTGGCCCAAAAAGCCAAACCCAAAGAGGTGGTCTTGGTCTGGATCAAACTGAACTACAGATTGCTTTACAGTGTAAGTGTTAGTTGTGAATGGGTTGCCCTTTCAGACCAATCACACAAAGTGTGGAGGCCATCACCACAAAAATTAAAAGTGAGTCTTTGCAGTACACGGGACATGGAGGAGATACAGTTTTAAAGGAAAAAGAGAGTGAGGGGATGAGAAGATAGGTGAGCAATGCCACCTGAAGACAGAGAAACTGCAGTAACAGTATACAAACTGGAGACAAATTGGATCTTCCTCCATTCATTTAAACAGTTACAGAGACTAACCTGCTGAACTGACAAACCTCTAAAGCCAGATGCACGACTCTCTCCAAACCAAAAGATGTGTTTTTGTTATTAGCAGCTAGCAGGCTCTCAACAGTAAAGCGGCCAGAGAGCAGAGAAACACTTCCTCCAATCGGTCCATTTAGCTCAAGAAGAGGAAGACAGAAGACCACTGTGGTGTTGACTCTTTCAAATCCCCACCCCCACCCAGTCCTTGACTTTCCAGACAGCCCCACTCTTAGTTGGCACATCATTTGCTATTGCCGCAAATGCGATCATTAATTTACCCTTCCCAGTGAAACTTCATATACCCATGACACATTTTTTTCATAGTCTAATTAAATATAATTTTGAAGCTCTTTAAATCCAACTTCATCCAAATGCACAATCTAATTTTTCATTTGCTTTTGTACATGATATAAGACATCAAGTCAATAATTTATTAAATTACTTTTCCCATTCATTTTCTTCTATCTATAATTGATCTCTCCAGCTGAAATTCTGTTGTTCCTCTTACTCAGCCAGTCTGCGGAGAGTCTGCGTGACATCACTGTGAACAGGGCTTGTACATCACCATACCCTCACTGGAAAACACACACACACACACACACACACACACACACACACACACGCACACACACTGAACCAAATGCGCACACACTCACAGCTGTTTCAAATACCCTTACAATGAGTATATAACGCAGCACTTTACATGCTCCATGTATGTTAATCACTCAAACCAAAAGTATTATTTAAGGATACACAAACACATTAAACATTATTCCCTGCAGGGACGCAGTAGGTTTTCTGGGTTGTGTTTATTACATCGGTTCTTGGTTCTTGTGCATAAGCTCAGTAGCATCGTACTCTCCTAGATCAAACAGTTTCTTGTTTTTATACCACTTGGGAAGCTTTTCTGTAGAAACCACTGCACCACTGCCAGAGCTCAAGGCTACAAACAAATAAATTGGGCATTAATATGAATAATTTGACTATCTGCAAGCAATTATTGGTAACTATAAATCACAGTTTACTCATAGCTGACCTTACCTAGGTGTTATTTTGAATGATGATTTAGTAATTCCTCTCTCTTACACCACAATGAGTTTTGCCAGGAGTCGCTACATACTAATGCGATGAACTGCAACAACATGGCTACTCACACCTGTTTTACTTGATCCCACATCATGTCAATATTGTAAGGAAGTTTATCATGAAGAAATTAATGTTTTTTGTTTGTTTTTTTGGTCAAATTTAAGAACTGCTGCTCCAACAGGTAATGCAACTGTTCCAGTGAAGTGGGGGCAGAGAGCACATCAGGCTAGTTCCCATAAAACAGGGCACCAGACCCTTTCTGGATCTGCTTGCAGAGCTCCTTTCTGCCTACTCTCATTAAAAGACTACTAGAGCTAGCTCAGCCAGGTGCTTCACCACTATATGAACTTCAAAGTTGTTTACTTTTATGTTACAGCAGCGCAATGATAAGTTTCTCTGTGTACCTTCCTGCAGTGGCTTACAAACACTGTACAGCATGCTGCTTTTGAGCTTTTTCCTGGGTGCAAAGAGCCTTCTTCTGCCTAAATGAGCTTGAAATTATTTTTGGCCTGGTCTCCAGAGTGTTCCCTGCAGTGTAGGTGATACTGCACCTCACCAGGTTAGAAAGCGAAGGAGAGTTTAAAATGGCTCATCATGCCGACGCTATCCTGGGAGTTAGCTAACTTCTGCCACACTAAGTAGCAGAGCCTCTGAGTCCAGGTGCAACCTTGACTTTAATGCATCTTTAAGGTATATGGGCAACAGCTGACTCAGTATTTTTGTTTCATTCCTCTTTTTTCTTTTTGTTTAGCTGTATATGCAGGAGCAGGTGTGTTTTGTGCCTCTTGGGTAATAGCCTACGTCACATGCATCACATAGTAACAATTTCAGTCTGCTGCATACATAGTTTAGGCATGGTTCGATCAAGGATCTGAGCTGCAACAGCAACAAATCAATGTCTGTGTGAAAGACCATGTGAGAACCGTGTGGTGTGCTGCCTGTGACAACAGCACCAGGCGTACAGAAATTAATCCAACCCTGTGATGGTGGGATAAATGGTGCAGCATGTGTACTCGTACATTAAAATTTGTTGCATTACCATTAAAAGAGAAAAATCCCACGTAAAATGGTTTTCAGTGACCTTTTTTCACTGCTTTTTTCAACCTAAACTCTTGAATAGGTCTGGTGACAACTAGAGAATGAGGATCAGGAAAAGAGAAAAACAACAGAAGGTCTGTAATTAAATGTTCACATAAAAAAAGCAATTAATTTTGCTTAATTTTAAAATTATAGTGCCTCAATGAAACAATTTCCCCTCCCTAATTACAATTCCCTTCCTGACTGGGATTTAAAATCTGCAAATCTCTGAAAATGCCTTTGATGAAATATGTTGATTTATTATTTCTTCATCAGAAATAACACATTCATTTATAAAATAAGAGATCAAATTTTAAGGGCCTTTGACCTGGATAGCCAGCTCATTATTACATGTCAAAGAAAAGCTGAACATTTTTGACAACCATGTACAGCAGAAGAAGATCAGAGGAAGAAATGGGTTGTTTCAATTTTCTCAAAATGCCTTTCTGCAATTGAAATGAACTGAAGGGACATCAAACATTCTCAGCTGCGTAGCTCTCAGAGGGAAGACAGACAAAATTATTTGATGCCATCTGAGGCTCACCAGTGCTAAGGATCACAATACAGCTAGCTGACACGCTGGTGATTATTCATGGCACTCACGCTTATTATTGTGGAGAGACTGAACAATGGTTTTCTGTTGCGGGAAGTGAACAGTTAGAAGTTCTAACCTCTGCCAAAGCAACTGTCCTGTGTATTTCTCTCCGCAGTGAAGCAACGCAGTGTAGAGGGACGCAAAAATCTCAGTCTCCCTCGGGTGTAATCTGACTTCAAATAAATATTTGTCATGCAGTCTGAACGTCATGCAAAATCATTGTGATGCTTCTCTGAAGGTAGCTACGATTGTTGTATTTCATAGCACAGATGGATTTTAGAGTTTCACTTATAAACACCATGATGTCAGACACTGGGTAGTGAGGCCCCATCTCAGAGCCTCTAACTTATCACTGCTATCTTGGTGTTTTGAAACCAGGCACAGCAAGCAAGGTGTGGAGCTGACCAAAAACCCAGGGACAGCGCATACTTATACTGTGGCCATGTTTTATTGCCTTTTTTTCACTCCAACTGAGAATGCAATTGATAAAAATTAATATCTTTTGTATTAAATGACACATGAAACTATTGGTTAGGACCATAAACTCACAAGGAAAGATTTTACTGAGCTCACAGATAAGGTGAGCAGAAGGCTCATTTTCCAACAGACTTCTATACAATTGCATTTCTTTTTGCAACCAGAGGAGTTGCCCCCTGTTGGCCATTAGAAAAAATGCAGGTTTAAGGCGCTTCTACGTTGGTTTCACCTTTCAGAGCCAGAGATGACATTTGCTTAATAGGTAGGCTACACAGATAAAGAGGAATTAAAATCAATTCAACAATCAATGGAAAATAAAGACACAATAATCCGCAAACATATGAACCAATACAGATAGTTATCAATGTAAAATATTCAAAGCAATGTAAAGAGATTTTTAGTTTGTATATTGATGCTTTATAATTTTCATACAGGCTGAGTGTTTGGCACTGGCACAAATGATATTGCTTTTCTCTTAGAAGAGCGCCGGTAAGACTTTTCACTGAATTTCCGCTTACTCTACAGCAAGCAGGCGCATGTAGCTTGTGTTTTACCATCTCCCACATCCATCATTAAGTCAAGAATCATATCAATACTTGCCCATTTCCCCATTTGGGGTGAGCTGAGTAGATCAATTCATTTAAAAGGAACCACAGCCAGACATCCGTTTTAGAGATTAGTGCATATATTGGCTAGTCAACTGATGGAGGGTTGAAGGTTCATTAAGTCAATGGAATCCTTAATCAATAAGTAAACTTTAAGTCCAGGCTTTTACGGAAGACTTTCAGCTCCACATGTAGTTACACTGGTATGGCACTGAGGCACTAAACAGCTATCATTTTCATGATGTTTATATTCCTGTATTTTATTTCCTAACTTTTGTGTATTTTGTCCTTGGTAAACAGCTAGCCTCATACAATGTTCAAGCTATTTGTAACAGGATACTTTTGTGAAGTATTTGGAAAGCTGTGAAATGCAGTCTTGCAAGAAAGGTTTTACAAATATGTTTCATAACCTTGGTGCTGAGATGAGGTTTAGGGATAATCATAACAGGGATTTATTGTTCCATTCTCAAAGTCAAACAACTGGTAATCTTGGATAGTCAAACACACATGATAACCATCAAACTCATGCTGTCGGTATGGTCCAAATGACAATGGGTGAAAAGTCAGCAGGATCCTCAATCACTTGGTTTATGTAAATCTGGCAACTCAAGTTTGTGTCCACAGTCCGATGTATCCCTCTCCAGCTAAATCATGGGGCATGCTCAGGCCGTGATTCTTAAGAGTCACTTGTGTCCACCTGAATTATTGTTTGTCTGTAATGCGGGGGAAGAACTGGAATGCAATGAGAAGTGGTTGTGCCCTCTGATTGATTGTTAAGTGTTGTCCAGGAGCCTATTGCCAGACTCCACTTAACGGCCTGCACAGCAGAAAGCAATCAGTGGCTGTTACTAAGGGTCTCGTGGGGATGGGCCCGGTCATGATTGATCTTCAGTGGATCTCTGAAGATGTCTAAGAGGACAGGGTTTCAACACAGTCGTGTTCAGGTCAAAGTGAATGCCCTCAGACTTGAGTGTGTGGCATCACATCAACTGAAAACTTTGGTTAGATCAACACAAATAACCTGAAACTTTTTTTATGGATTTAGCTTTCCTTGAGTGGAGAAGATGAGACATCTTGGTACGTGTGATTGTGACTGCATTGTCACTTAACTGTCATGACAAATTTGGGCATTTGCATACATCATTCGTGTGGTATAATAACTTCAAATGACTGCATGAGGAAATGTATTCAGTGTCAAATAGTAAATCCCCACAGATATATTGTATGTCCCAAGGCCCTATTGTATCTGAGGACTCACACATAGACACACAGCCACCTTTAGTACCAGGCAGCAGAGCTGTCGGCTCTCCAGTGGTGTGTCAATGTGTTCAGTGACCACAACGCCTGGTGTTAGTCTCATTACAGACGGATCAAAGGGACATGAGCTTCATAGCAGCGGGGACTCTCTTCAGCCCCCCGAGAAGCAACTCCTCCTCTAATCTCAAAGGTCACATTTAGTCATTCAAATATAAAACAGCATCACATCACTCACACACATGCAACCTGCTAGTCTTCTCAGAGCAGAGGTTCAAAGACAAACACACAAAAACCATTCCATAAGGAATTTAAAACTTAGTGCCTGCATGCAGTTTTTAAAATTGCAATAATTAGCCTCTAAAGTTCCCATAATTATACTAAATACTATAATAGTGAATATAACTGTGATTCCAGTTATAGGACTTCCTAGATGATGTGCTGGCCCTGGGTGGTGTTATTATAAAGGACCTGAACTGCACTTGATGACAACTCTGTATTCTGTAAAATTACAGGCTTACAGTAATGCCCTAATATCAGGGGTTAAACATAGACTGTATATAAAAGATGGTGTTTGCCACAGTGACATTGGCCATTGGTTCATGGACTTCTGTTTTAAACCCTTGATTCGAGCATTTTGGCCACACACATCTCTTTGGGGAATCAGAAGTGACCATATTTGAACAAGGGGTTAAAGTGCTAAGTTTTCAGCTAGCGTGCGCAAACTTGGTTAGCATAGTACATCCATAGACTGGATGGACACAGTTAGCCTGCTAATTAGTGCTAAGTAACATACAAATAAATATGTAAGTTTGACTCACAAAAACTATAGTACATAAACCGACACTGCATTTAAAATGCTTGATAAGGCGCCATTACCATAAACAAAACCCCAAAAGATTTTCAGACCAAGCTGAAAACACCTTCATTTCAGCTATAAAGCCGAGCATTTTAAAGGCCTCAAGTGGCCATTAGGGGAACTGCAGTTTTTGGTACTTTCATGGCACTTTTTAGCCCCTGACGTTGCTGTTTAGGGTTAAGTAAAGCAAGTACAGAGTAAATTTGAGATGCAGTCTTGGAACTATATATTCATACATATCTTTCTCTGTTACTTTTATTTCTATTTGTCTCTTCTCTTACTTGCACAATTATTTCCTGCGCACTGCCACATAACAGTTTCTATGCACATATTAAATTCATGTGCGAGTATGTGCACATATGTGCTGGTATATTACTACTGCACAAAGACAGAAACACTGCTGTAGCCAGTGCAGTTCTAACAATTAAAATCATACCAATGATCTTTGTCATGGAATTTAGTTTTTTTTAAACGACTCAGTGAATGGACAATGATGGTGGCAGCTAATAACACTGCAGTGCCAACAGCAGTTCCCCGGGATCTGAGCAGCTGTTCTGCAGTCTATATTGGCCTGTTCCTCAAGTGGAGAAAAAAAAGAGCAACCTAGATGAGAATTTTGTGCTTCAGTGGCTATTGAAAGATGAGGCAATAAACTGCTAAACTTGAGTAATCACACACTCCCTGAGGAATTTCTCAAATGGAGATGGTCAAAAACCTTGAAATTTGAGCCCCTTGCACACGACCCAAGCTTTAACATTTGATGAGATTCATTATTATAGAGAGCTGAATACAAGTGTCTTCTGATTACAGGCGCCACCATTAAAAGTTCCTACTAGTGTGCATATCCATAGTAGAACGTCAATGGGATTAAAATCTCAATTCATTCCAGTCAATTCTCCAGTAACAAGATTTCATTAAAAGCAGGCAGGGAGGAAAATAGACTCGAAAGCACTGAAACAGCTGGACTATAAATTATAAAGATGTGCTTTCTGCTAACTGAACACACCTTCAGCTTGCATATGCATTATTATTTAATGTTCAGAGGAGCTGGCTTTATGTAAATTGGAGTCTTCTATTCTCTTCAGTCCCCTTCTCAATGCCAGGTACTTCCAAACTAAGCAAAGGGAGAGATTATGCAAACCAATTAACATATGAAAATAACGTATTAATATACTGTCTCTGAACTGTATCCAATCAGTTCCTTTTCACTGGCGTGTGTACAAAACAATTAAAATTAAATTTATACTGCTCTTCCTTAACATATTCTGCAGAAAATGGAATCAGTGAGCAAATGCTGACAAAAGTTTTACAGGCCTGTGTTCTTCCTTAAAGGCACACTGACTTTAAGAATATTTATAAGAAGCCACGCTAATAAATTCCAGTCTTTGTTTCTCCCTAATGATGTGTGCATCTGAGACAAAGCAGTGAAATCCATAGCGGTAGCCAGGTGCTAATGAATGGCTTACATTATGCTGTCCACTAATTACTACGGCACCATAAATAAAACACAAGACAATCAATTAGTGGTAGACGTGTGTTTGTTAGTCATGGGCAGCAAGTTCCTCCAGGCCAAGGCTTTCCAACAGACCTGAATCTTCACTGTGTAATATTGAAATAGATAGATAGACAAGTTTAGATAAATCACTTTTTTGAATGTTAGTGAATTCATCTCAGGCAATCTTCTCAAACAGATTACAAGCAAATTAAAATATACAGTTTCAACTAAGAGGGGAGTAAAATGTTAGAATGCATGTGGAACAGAAAGTTCTTTCCACTGAATTAGACAAAAGAAATCCAAAGGGCAGCTGTCATCTCTCTGCTTTTATTGGAGTTCTGCAAAGAAGAGCTCCACTTCATACAAAGCCCCTTCCAGTTTCCCAGACACCAACTGGCTGACGTAGCACACTTGATTTGAACCAGAGCAGGGAAATCAGAGTGCATTAACACTGCATGTAGAAGGCACTAACTGAATGATCCCAGCATTATGTGGCCTCTGGTCTGGCCTATCTACGTAGTTTGATGCATAATTTGAGCATTAATGTAATTTACATTTTCACACAGTCCCAAAAGTAAACTGATTAGTCGATAGTTATCTCCTAATGTGCCAAGAGGACCCACGTGTCACTTGCATCCAGACAGGGACAGGATTACACATGACAAGGTTGGCCTTGCAGGAACACAAAGAGACAATGCCTGCCAGAAGGACAGACAACAGAGTGCGGTACCACACACATATACACAGGAACACACACACAAAGTCTAGCACAAAATCTTGTGAGGTAAATGGCTGTCGTTCAGGTTTGCTAGTGTAGCATTTCTTAGTAACTGGATCCATCTTTCTTCTTTGTTTTCAAGGACCTTCAAACAGATCACACCAATAAAGAAGGAGAACCGTAACAATAAATTGAGAGGATGCAACAAAAGGTTCTCGGTTATGTTAACGCCAACAAATATATGATTATGCAAACTTTCAAAGGTAGTCTGCTTGTACTAATCAATCTAAAATTCAAATCAAGAAACTTATTTAAAGTACTGCGAGACTGTCAAATGCATATTATCACAGCAGAGTTTCCTCTTTTCATTGAACAAATTAGTGCCCTCATAGATGATAGAAGTGCTTTAGAAAAAAGTGCAACAGAGTTGCAGTCCCATGATGCAACGCTCCCAGTGGTTACATCTGCTCCATTCTTTCATCTTTCTCCATTGTTAGGTGGGAGCTGTCACATTAGGAGGAGAATCGTGGCTCCTTCCCACCCCCAAGTATCCCTTTTTTCCCATTCCAGCAGTTGGCAGGGTGGCAGGCCCATACAAAGGAGCATGCACCAGGAGCACAGAGGGGAGCACCGTTAGAGGAAAAACAGTTTGGGAATTAAGGTCATTAATTTTCCACTTTCAAGGGCTGCCACACAGACGGAGATAAAGTCAGCATAAATATTCTGCCGAAGTTTCTCCTGTTTTTCTCCTCTCCCCATTTTCATCGGCAGCCCATTTATCTCCATGCTGTCAATTAGAGGCAAAAGCAAAGAACTAATTAGGAACTGTGCAATTTTAATTAGCTGTTTTGATAATTAAACTAATTGGTTCCCTTGTGTTTCTGCAATGTGTGCTGAGAACTTTTTTGATATCTGGGCAGCAGATTTCCTATCCGCTGGTTAATTAGTCACTTTTGCATTAAAAAGGAGCCTTCCTTAATAGCCTTAATTTGCAGTTGAAAAGAGAATCTACCATCAATAATTTGTGTAATTGGTAACCGTTTGATTGTAATTTAGAGGCACGGCCGGACAGCTCGGCATGTCTAATTCCTAATGACTAGGATTAAAGTTGGATTAACTGTTTGGGAAAGGGATTCACTCTCCCCTCTTCCCTACCCACCAACTGACACCTTGTCTACATGTGATTGGTCATGAAATTCAAATCGACTAGGTGAACAGCAGGGTTTATACTCTATATGATGAACATGCCAGGTTACATCAAAAAGATTTCAGTAATTACTATTTTCCACCCAGCATTTTAGGAAAAGAGGAGAAGAAAAAGTGTTAACAATTTATTATGTGATGTGTTAAAATCAGCTATCAAAGCCATTTGAGTGCACGTCTGAGGGGAAACATGGCCGGCATCAGCCACTAGGAGGAGCAGAACCTTGATTCTCAGGGTAACAAAGTAAAGCAGGCCTCACTCTTGAATGAAACTTCAATTGTGTAGTTTTAACAGGTTTTTCTCTGAATATAAAATCGTATATTAAACACTGTGTGTTTACAAACAGTACACAAATATCTCTAAGTCTTTAAGTCACAGACTTAAAAACCTCAAGTCACATAGTGACTATACTCTATTTCTCTGCATTGACTTACCAAACCAGTTTTTCCTACAGTAGCAGAAACACAAGGGAAATCACACTGATGTTTACAGGTGTCAGCAGGATGCCAAAATGCATTTAAACATCGGTGGAAGCTGGAAAGCCTGGACTAAAAGCATATCGTTCAGCATCTTAACTATCAGGCACTATCTCTATACTTTTACAACACAGAGCCCCGTCAGTGGTCTGATTAAAAAGCACCATTCATCCCACTTAGCCAGAATACAATTAAGGGACATGGCTTTAAAAGCCCAGCCCTGAAGCCTCTCCCCATCCCACATAAAAGGAGCACTCTCCACTGAGCCTTGCCTGTAAATATCATGTTTGATATGAGGTTTTAATCTGCTTAGCCATTCTGAACTATAGAATGGGCTCATCCTCTTTCTGAAACCCCTGTCCAATGGCTGTGTGCCTGAGGACGAATAGGAACACAACACTAGTGTGCTATCTGATTAGGTGGGGTTAATTACAGAGCACTGTTTTGTAGTGGTTGCATTTGAGAGCCGCCCATAAATAGATGGGCATGGCTAATGCATGCTCAGAAATGAATTTTAATTAACTGTGTATCAGAGAGGCCCACTCAGGGGCCTGTTTCTAGTATTTACTGACCTAGCTGCTGGATGTGAAGTAGGAAAGGGTCTGCACCCAAGACAGGGTTCTGAGAGGCTGAGCAGTACATCATGGGTACCTGGATCATGTATCAGAGGTAATATGGGTAATTTATAATTGATCGCTTTAGATTTATATTAATGACAACTACCTTTAGTGAGAACCATTGTGCAACCTGTCTGTGTCTTCATATATGTTAAAACAAGAGTTTATACATGGTCATGCCATCGCCTTATAAGTCCCAAATCATCACAGACTGACGGTTGGTCAGGAAGTGAAGGCTTCATACCAGGGTACCACTTTGGCATCAGTTTCACTGTGCAGGGTATTCTGCGAGACAACATGAGTTCTGGTTGTGCAACCCAAAAGCCATAACCATAAAGATGTCAGAAACCTCACTGGAGATGGCAAGGGTTTGTGTTTTAACATGCGCATTAATGTGTGAAAATGTATATTTTAATGTAAACCATGATTTTTTTGCACTAAGTTTAACCGAATAGTTTTGTTACCGTAACTTAATCACACAGTTTTATTATCTAATCCTAACCAAACAGCACCAGAAAAATTAAAAATGATAGTAAAATGCACTCAAAAGGGGTGTCCCGGTGTGTTTGAATATATAGCTAAAATATGAAGACCAAGCGTCACTATGTGACAGGTTACGAGTGAGACTATGTGCTGTATGTTAGTTACATTAATTAACCAGTTCAGGATAAAATGCCGGTCACTTAAATATACATGAAATTTTTTCATCTACAAGATATTTTTAGAACAAGTAGGCTCTAGCAAGGTAACTGTGGTAAATCCACGGTTATCCACACAATGGTCTTTGCATTCAAAAGTCAATGGCTCTCTGAAGTCAAGCCCTGATGATACTGAACCATTCTTCCCATTTCCTTTCCAGTTTTCTGTGTGATTGGATTAATTATGTGTCACTCACTTTGCTAGAGGTCAGCAAACATACATTCTCGGTCATAAGTCATCAATCTATGTGACCGTGGAGATGAAAAGTCAAGCATGTCAGCCAGAACGCTATACAGAAAAGACTCAGCCCATTGATTTGAGGGCCAACCCAATCTCACCACAGCCTGCTGTGCTGAAAACTGAAATTATCCCTACGGGCCATGTTCAGTCAGCTTTATACCTAAGATTTGTAGTGCATGATCACATTAGAAAGGCCTATAAAATGTTTATTTCAAATGCAGAGCAGGATAATTATGCAACAGGAAAGCATGTATAGTTCATACACTGCAGCCTACTGTTAAAACAGAACCTATAATCAGCTCAAAACCAATGCACTTCAGTGGGGATTTATACTTAACTTAGCTAGCTCTTCATCATTAAAGTTTTATCAACATTATATAAAATAGTCATAGATAAAGTTTCTCCATGATAAAGTTACTAAAATGTGGTCCAGTATAGTTCTGACTGGAAAGTGTATTATCATCACAATTGTTTATTGCAATAGTTTGCTTATATAGGAGCTAATGATGATGATGTGCCTAGAGGAGGTCTGTAATATATGTGCAAAATGTAACAGAAGGCAAGGACAGACTGAGCAAGCTCACACCACAGACAGCCTGCTGGCTGCTGACGAACCTACATTATTGTAGCTATACTCCACTCTACTCTCCTAAATGGCTAATCTTTGTTGGATCTCACCCTTAATTGGTTAACAGTCTCCGCAGGGCAAGTGAAAGTGGTGCTATTTAAGGCTTCACCATGAAACAGCAACACTTTCATCTTGGCAATAACAGCCAACAATTATATTACCAGATTCGAAACTGAACCTTCTATCTACCCACTAATCAAAAACGCAACCCATCTGTTGTGCTGTCTTTTGAAACGACTGTTTATCTGCAGCCTGTATGATAACTGTGTCTGGACACTAATTAACTGCTAAACAGACCACAATTAGATGTTATTTCTATTAAATTCTGCAGAGAAAAAGTAAGGAGAAGGGGGGAAAAACAATGAGCGCATTTTATGTTTACTCAAACTGTACCAATGGAGCCCCGTTATTCTCCTCAATGCTCTCTCTCTCTCTCTCTCTCTCACTCCTGCTCTCTGAAACGTGCACCCGCGTGCGTGCGCACGTGCATCGATACGAACTTAGGTGCATGCGCGTTCTTCTTCTTTCTCCCTCTCGCTTGCGCATATTCAGACTTGCAAGGCGGACCAGTCGCGCACGCACGCGCGAGCACCCCCTCCACTCTCACACACACACACACACACACACACACACACACACTTTCCCTTAGCTGTGCTTTTGTGTTTTGTCAGAATTAATGAGAAAAGTTCCCTTGCCCTAGGGGTAATTAGTGTCCTTGGAGTTAAATAAGCTAATACTTAGACACCTCTGGCACAAGCAATTATGTTTGTGTATTGAATAATTGATTCAAAGAGGGGGAAGGGCTGCTAATCAGATCTGAGCATAATGAATTGATTTAATTAACAGGGGAATCCGAGGGTCTCTGGAAACTGCGCGCATTTATTCAGTAGCAGCAGAGGCGAGCGCGGCACATAAACTGGGAGAGAGGCGGCGCGAGTTTGCTTTTAGCAGTTGTCAGATTTGCAATTGGATTTGTTTGAATATAGTTGCTGTTTCGGAGCAAATGAGAACGGGAAAGAGAGAATATTAAGAGCGAGGAGAGCTCGGCCGTTCAGTCTGAGCGTCTGATCCGACCGTGTGTGCACAGTTACAGATAGGCGACACTAGATTTGTATCGCTTTTCATTGTTTTGTCCCGTTTTTTTTTATTCGCATGGAATTTATCAAGAGCAACCGACGCTGTTTGATCGCTATTTGTTTGCGCTGCACTTCAGTCCGGATAGGGGTTTCTCGTCGTGTTTATCGCCGTATTCCGTGTATGAATTATTATTGATAGGAGGGAGAAAACGCGCAGACGGCAATTCATCTTTCCAGGGTTTTGGTTTATCGAGGCGTAGTCTAGTCAACCGCGCGTTTCAAAGCCATTTCCAGGAGAAGCTGTGAGCACACCGAGCGGTGCAAGCCTGCTGGAGCCGAGGACGGATCGCCCGAGGAAGGACTCCTCGTTCCTCAGGACGATGGTGTTGGACAAGGAAGAGGGTGAGTAACATCCACCACCGTAGGATGCTATAACCTAGGGAGTAACACAGCAAACTACTGACATTTTACACGCTAAGTGTTTCCCGTCGCCCCGGACCCTGTGCACCCACAGCCTCCGCTTCACGCTGGCTTTTTCAACCCCATTTAGTACCGACGGGTCCGGGGATTTTTTTTTTTTTTAATTTTTTTTTTTTTAATGAGACTATTGTGGGTGCTTTCTGTATCATGAAGTTGAGGCGCTCTTCCACAAATACCCCCATCAATGCTAAACTGCTGTTTAGTTTTGGAAGAGTTTATTATAGGCGAGATTTGTTTCCAGCGTTTTTGACGTGTGAGCCAGAGTTTGGTGATACTCCACACAGACTGCAATGCATGTGGCTCCTCTTTTCTTTCCTCCTCCTAAGTGCTTTTTTGCGTCTGTGAAGTTGGCGAGGCAGCCTTTGACATCACCACGGGATGGGAGATGACAGCAGAGTGCTTTTAACTTGATTGCAAATTATGGATAGCGCCTGTGCAACGTTCACGCACTTTCCATCCAAATAGGCCTACTTGCATTACTTATCTATTTCACTGTATTTAGGTTAATGGGTGAGGCAATCTAATTAATTTTAATTTAAATCAAATTCGCCTCTAATGACGACCCATTTTGGATTAAACCGATGTTGAGATGTGCAGCGCATTCATCACATCACATTCAGGTCTTTTAGTGCATGTGCTCTGAATACGTTTATGCAGCCTGACAGAAATGAAGTAAAATGAAGTAACTGCGTGACTGCATTTCTTTGTTCTGTCACTTCTTTAAAAGAGTATTTTGAGGTTGATTTGCTGACAGTGTAGACCACCTGCTGGCATGCACAGTGACAGCCTCCACAACCATAAAACACATTTTTGTGTGCGTGTGTGTGTTATTTCTCAAAAGTATTCGGGATATTTCTGTTGTACAGTCGAGTTTATCCACGGTCTCCTCCTCCCCCAAAAGTAATGGATGCATCTGTAACCCATTATTTATGTTTGAAAATGGATATTTCATTCATCTTAAGAGGAGCATCCTTTCACTTACACATCCAAAAACCAATAAAAGACACTGCGGTAGAGACATAAATTGGTCTGTCTGGCTAGGAATCGATGTTGTGTTGCTAATGTACTCGAATTAACTCGACTGCAAAATTGCTCTCCTTTGGATGTCTCTTGCTAAAAGTTCCCTATATGATCCTTCCACCTGATGGCTCCGATTGCTTTTACACAGGTATTGTGCTAAGCAATATGGTAAATGTACAAGGTGATGCAAATGGCATTAGTGGGAAAGGATGCACAGGAGCATGTAATGCAGTCAATACTACATTAACTACTGATGCCCAATTACAGAACCAGGGAGAGAGGCTTTTAGGAGCATTAGGACTTGCAGAAAAGCTGAGATCACCTGCTGCTCATTGCCTAAAAGCTTCACCCTTTATTTGCTGGGTCCAACCAGCAGCTCCAGCATTTTGGCCAGGTTGTCAGAAGAGCAGCTCGGATCTGGACTCTTTCTCTATGATGCCTCTTAGCGTTTATTGGCTCCAAAGTTATAGGCTTGTCCATTCAACCTTCACGCCTAATGTATCCACTTAGTGCCAGCGCAAACAAATGCGTGTGTATGTGGCAGTTGAGGTGTGGGTCTGGGTGGCCACATGGGTGTATATGTATGATTACTCTGTTTTTCTTGATTGATTTACTATTATGCCCGTGTGTGTTTGTGCGAGTCGCTTAAGTGTTCATATTTCAGTCCTTATGCGGCCTATAAAACAGATCATCAGTGTGTCTGTTCTCGTGTTCAAAGCCAGCGATCCAAGTTGGCAACAAAGTAACGATGCTGCTTGTTTGGCAGACCGTTTTTGAACTCTCACTCCTCTTAGAAAAGTCTGCAACAATTTTGTGCTGCAAAAGCAATTACCAGAAATGAGCCACTGTGCCTGATACCAGTCTTTTCCCACTGCACAAGTTTATCACGAGTCAAAAATGTAAAATAAAAAATTTCAGACATGCTCCCGTCAGCTGTCATTTTAAATATTTACTCTTCATCGCTTCATGCTGGATGCAGACACTGTCACATACTGAGTGTCAACTAAGTGCCTTATTCTCAGATGATTAGATCATTAACTTGCATATACATTATCTAGTAGAGCCCCGAGTCTGGGAGTGCAGAGGAGGACTGCAATAAGAATACAGGCACTGCTCTGTGAAATGACTTAATATGCAGGTTATAGTTAGTGATGAATAGCAGAATGTACCAAAATATTCACTTATTTTACTCTGTGATATGAGGTTCCAATTTGCGTATAATTTGGGGTGGGGTGGGGTGGGGGTGGGGGGCTCAGCCGTTTTCTGTCTTTCTTTGTACCAAGTGCAGGAGAAGAAAGTGGGTCCACGCTGAA
This sequence comes from Pterophyllum scalare, assembly GCA_024447675.2. Taxonomy (NCBI): domain Eukaryota; kingdom Metazoa; phylum Chordata; class Actinopteri; order Cichliformes; family Cichlidae; genus Pterophyllum; species Pterophyllum scalare. The sequence continues at coordinate 53,341 of JAMQGT020002428.1, forward strand.
GGCATATTTCTGCTGAACATTACCATAACTACAGTATACTCTTTCACAGACCTTAACCAAGGGGGGAAATCCTCCAAGCTACTGTGAGATTTCAGGTTACTTGTGCTTGTCAATTTAAGATCCGGTCATCAACCTGTCCAGTAAAAACGTGTACATTCATAAAGCTGTGATTGAAAAAAGGTGCTGCAGATGAATATAGACTGACGATCTTTCTGTCAGCTGCTGTAATAAAACTTGGGCTTCGGGCTCCGATTTTTATTTTGAAATAATAAGAATTGCTTCATTCTTTACCAGTGTTACCATGGGGATACTTGTCTTGTAGCGATGTTATATTGATTTAGAAAGTGGACAGTAATATTTCTTTTCTGTTATTTGCTTTCTGAGGGTTGATTTCTAATTTCCAGTTGGAGATTACTTTTATATGTTCCTTAAGTCTTTTCACTTTTACAAAGGAATGCAATTTGCTCTCTCGTATTTGCTATTTTCTCAGCTTATTGGTTTGTCTCTTACTTCAAAATTAAACTTGGCCATTTCCAATATTGAAATTACATCTGGTTTTGGGGCTCTAGGCCTTGAATAATATTACAAACACATTGCTTCGTTTGATATTTCTTAAGTCAGTACATTTTTTTTTATGAAGCTTTATTATGGGCACCTGCAGTTCCTCTATTGAACTTTTCCCTTTTTTTTCCTCCTTACACACAGTTTGTCAGGAGACAGTTGAGTGGTTGAAACAGTTACAAGTGTAACATGCAACGATTTCACTCCTTTAAAAAAAAACTACACATGTGGAAATAACATAATATACTCAGCACTGAGAAGCAACAGTCTTACACCCTCACTGTTTTGGCTGTCCGTGCAAAGATTTTTGCTTTATTCATTTTAGCTGAGCTCAGAAAAAAAAATGCACACAAAATCACATTAATACAATTTTCAGCTGCAAGTCTTTAATTCCATCTAATCTGAGTCTGATCTTACAAATGCAGAAGCCTCACAAGAGACAATTTCATCTGTCACCACTAAAACCTCTAGATCCCTATCAGTCCTGATCGTTTCATATTTTACGAGTGCAGGAGATTTGTATCACTTTCCATGATCTAAGTGGAATTCAAAGAGACTGAACTGAGACTTAAGAGATGCGTGTTAGCGAGCGCGCCCACCTGCCTCCGATGTAAATTGCTGCACTCATCAGTGTAGCACACAAACTCAATTATGCACTCTTGAGCTGTAAGAGCATCCCCTTTTATTATTGCCAGAGGCCACATGCTAGCTATGTTATCATACAAATTCTCACAACAAGATCTGCTGCCACCACATGCATCACAGAGAACAGACCATCCCTGTTGTGTTGTCCCAAGTCTGACCCCCTTTTTTGTTTGTGCCTTTTTTTGTTGTTGTTGTTGATGTTCACTTCAAAACGATATTTTCAACATCAACAGGATATTCCACTATGGGAGAGTGGTGAAATTCAGACAATATAAAATGAGCAGGACCAGTGAAACATAATGCAAGTTCTGAGGCAAATGCATACATCAAAAATACTGGATGAGTCACTTTGCTGGTGTCAACACTGATTGAATTACTAAGACTATTCCTGCATATATGCTGCATATGCTATGCTGTTCATCTGTTTGAACCTGTTGAAGGAAAGTCTTACTGTGAAGCCGACTCCCTCAAGCAGTTATTGACTACACTCATGTTTACGTGGCGAGAGAAAAGAAATATACGCTGATGCCTCTGCAAACATACATGCACACACCTCCTGCAACATCTCATCCTTTTTTCTTTTTTCTTTTTTTTTTACATGAAGTTATTTATTCACCTGTTTACCAGTTGCATGCTTACTGCTCTGACTCGTGTCATTCTGCACTCTGTCAAGTTCATTCTTTGCTCGCTGGAAAAAAAAAATCATTTCTCCTTTATTCTGTCATCATAGGCTTAGAAAAGGAAGACAGGAGACATGGGAAAGAGGAATGACATGCAGCAAAGTTCTTGAGATGAGCAGATGTCAAAACTACAAAGCCACCAACTATTGTTCTTCAGCAGCTTTGTTACAATGGGGGGGGGCGTAAATGACATTTCGAACAATTTTAAATTGGAATAAAAATGGATGTTTATGTTTATTTGGTTAGCGTGGTGCATTTTCAAGCTCATGTTTGAACTGAATCCTAAGTCTTATCAAGTCTCAAAGTGTTCTTGTCATAAATCAAGCTAATCTTTGTCTTGTTTAAACCTCCTGAAAAAAATATCGATGCATATTTTTAAATGTAGCTTATGTGTTTATATCTTGGTTAATACTGGATTATAAAGGCTATTCCGAGATTTTCTATCAACTATATCGATATAACATATTGATTACTCCTCCAGTATATATGCTTGTACTGACACAATGTCGTCAAATAAAGCCTTAGGTAAACTGTGCCGGGATTTATGGAAGCGCCATATTTCATGAGATTCTTGTGGAAACTGCTAGAAAACATGCAGACAGTGATTGCTTTTCAGAGTACTAAATCTTGAGAATAAGTAATGGATGTGTTGTAAGGGACGCACAGTGTGCAAAATTATGAGCGCGTCTATATGTATAATATATATATACAGTACCAGCCAGAAGTTTGGACACACCCAGTGTCTAAATGTTTGACTGGTACAGTGTGTGTGTGTGTGTGTGTGTGTAATTTTTATTTTATTTTTGTTTTGTTTTTAAATCTTTCAGCCCTTTCATTTCATTGTCTTTGAGTACAAATTCAATCTTACAAATTCATTAAACTGGGTCTCAGGTAGGGACCTAGATAGGACAGAAGCGATAAACCTCTGCCACTGCTCTCAGTAAATGTCATTAAAATTGGGCAATAGGTGCTTGGCAGTCAACAAGGCGATGCCAATTCTGACGCACATTGCAGGCTCTCTATAGTTCTCACCTCACAGTGACAATAGGAGTTTTTGCCATTGTCATATTTCCCATTTGCAGAAGCCATGACTTTTGTCGCTTAACATTTTCATTTGTCTTTGTCCCTCCCTGTGTGAGTGTTTCTGAGGGTGGTAGTGTTCACGAGTCAGTGAAAGAGATTTTTTCCCTTTAAGTGTAAGGAGCAACACAGCCTCTAGGGGCTGCTAGTGGGGCTTTTAAACTTTGGGACTAACTTCACTCTGAACTGCAGACTGAGTACTTTTGACATGAACTCAGACTTACTGTTTTTAACCTCTGACCCACGTATATCAATATTTTTGCCTTTTCCTGACCTGCCTTCACATTCAAATGAAGACGCCTCTCAGTGTAATAATACAAACACGAAATTAGTTTTATTCTTTCTGGGCAACTTCATTTTGTTGCCCTATAACTTACTGTTTTTCTGTTTTGATGAATATTTACATGCAGTATGTATTTCTAATACAGCTTAAAAAGACAAATTTATATATGCACAAAAAAATCAACATTGAAAGCCTCCTTTATTTATAGCTGATTTACAGCATGAAATAGAGGAATCAAAAAGAAAATAAGGGAGGAGTCTTCACAATTTCTTAAGATCTTACAATTACCTTGTTGGTAAATAGAAAAGCCTGGGGTGCCTGTGCTTAAATAAGAGCTAACTTGCTGAGCGCTAACCTCTCATTGGTTGACCTTTTAGTTAATAAAATCTTAAATAGCTAATTAAAGCCTGTGATTAAGATGGGCTTTTTTTGTCGCCCCTTAAAGCTAACAGATTGAATATCTGAATATTTATAACTGCAGAATCAGAGGCAAATGACAGCTGCCGTCTGTATATATTCCCAAAGAACTTAAAGTTAAACCTGTTCCTCAGACACTTCTGGCCCCCATTTCAATCACATTACCTTTCATTTCATTTTATTACATTTCATTTGACCAGCTATTTGATTTTAGCCAGTAACAGGAATTACTCCTAGAGGAAATGGCATACGTCTTTTAATATTACGAGGTAATGAAATAGTGTTCAAATGTTTTCATTAAGGCCATTTTCATAATGAAACATCAAGTATCATCTTTAGCATTTCCCTTTTGAGATTTTTAGGATGGGTCTGACTTCATGAGACGGCTTCTCTTACCATCCCTCCTTCATGAAGACCTCTTTCTCTAATTGTGCACCCAACCTCCCTCATTATTTACCCCATCAGGTGTGGGAGTAGGTGCTTGAATGACATTAGAGGCCCGTGCTACCAAATAACTGCCCCCTGTGGGGAATTTGCATTATTCAAGATTAAAGAACCTCACATAGTGCACCACAGTATGGTGTTCCTTCTTCCCTTCCATTTTCAACACACTGAGGACCCTGAATGGCACACCTGTCTCCTGGCATATCCTTTGAAATAATAAGTGTGCAGTAATTGCTGGGGAGTGGGAAGGATTTCGTACATCACTTCCTAACCTCATGAGTGACACAAACTTTAGAGGGCTACATTTTTCCTCTCCAAATGCATTTTTAATGTGGACTAAAAAGTGTTTGTGCATTCTGTTCCGGATGGCGGAAAGTGGCTGTGACGGGTCTAATGGTTTGATTTCTTTCTCTTTTTTTCTTGACAGGAATCATAAAGTGGCAGATAAGATTGCCTCTTCTATAAAGGTTTAAAAGTATCTAGTTTGACAATATATGGATTTTCTTTTTTTTTACTTCATTCGATCTTAAATGCAGACTCTCTGGGGGAAATGTCAGTTGATCCTGTGCCTACTGTACTCCACTGAGATGAAGATGCATTCACCTTCCCGGTTATTGACAGCTTGCGCTTAAATGAAACGCTGTAAAATGGCAGGTTTCAAGAACTAAACACCTTAGACCAACAGCAGACAAAGCTCTACAGTGAGCCCACATTTGATTGGCTAGATGAAATATCAAATACACCCCTTGATCTGTCAATACTGACAGTCTTCCTTCTTTAAGACCTCTCTTGGGGTTTATTTGGAGTAAAACTGCACAATCAAACCATGAATGTTTTGGTGTCTTTTCTCCTCCTCCTCATTCATTCTAATCCCCCCCACTCTCATTTTATTTTTCCCTCCATTCTTTTCCCTCACTCTGTTTCTGCTGTTGACAGCTTACCTTGCAGAGCTCTAATCTCAACCTACTACTGAGCAACCAAGTGTTGGAACAAGTCGCCTTCTGTAATAATTTGGAAACTCTGCCAGTTTCATGTCTTAAAAAAATGCAGCAATGAATTTAATTAGAAAGCTGTTGCATATCTCTGTGATACATTTCTTTTAATTAACCCCATGTGAATAAATTAAAAATAATAGGGGGCTGAAAAGTGTGGAGAAAAAAAAAAGCACCCTAATGAAGTTTTCCGTTAATTGGGATGGAGTCTGCAGCCAAACCACAGTGAGTAGTGAGCACCAGGAGCTAACAATACCTTCTGTAAGCCTTTAGAAAAAGGGCCCAGGGCCTTCGTGCTGACTTCAAGTGTAAGAAATGCACCTCTGACGTGATGGAAATGACCGTGGGCTGGGAGAAAAGGCAGTCCTGTTCCAGGCTGCTCTGCTGAGACTCCCCATGCCGCGCTTGAAGCTGGGCCAGTGTTATTGCAGCCCTAATGTGCCTGACTCATTTGGAGCGGATCAGGAGTAATTATGGTAGGGAAAGTGGCTGCCGACCGTGGGGGTCAGGACACTTGTAACATGTGAAAAGAGCAATTATTCCAGGAGACAAAACCCTCCCTTATCCTGGGCAGTGCCAGGGTCAATGCAAGGGACGGCTGGGCTCCGTTTCAGCGGGGCTTATTAGCCACAGCAAGCTGCAAAGTTTGAGAGAGTGCATCTTGTTAATGAACAGTCCCCTCCTCAACTGCACCAGCTCTGTCTGCTCTCTCCCACTTACTGTGGGTGTTAATTATGTCATAATCATAGCATGCATACAGTCCCAGAAATCACCTCACAGACCCTAGCATTCATACATAACCATCTGGAAAAGTAGCATGCCGCATAGTAACATAGAAGGCTCTTAGAGCAAATTATAAGAAGGAAAAAAAAAAACAGCTAGTATGAAATGTAATATTGACTTGGGCCGTGTCAAAAACGACCTAATTCGAGAGCGCATATGCATGTGGCCATGCATATCTTTTCCTTTGCTTCTTGCATATGCGCCAAACTAATGATAGAAACATGATTCAGTGTTCTTTATTTTGTTTATCATTCAGAATACGCTCATCAGTCTGCTTTCAACTGACATGTCTATTCCAGCTGATATTATTACCAGATGTCTTGTATTTTGTCTTGGAGATATAAAAACACGTCTACGGACTCAATTACAGCAATGATGGAAGCTGAATGAAAAGGGGCTGATTTATGCACACAATAGCAAGACATCTGCACGAGATCCCTATTAACCTCAGTGGCAGACACCTTGGCCCTGGGACAGATTTTATTTTCGAATGCCATGGTCACAACATGGCTGAAACACAAAGTACTTGGATAAAGAGCTAGACCAAAATCGACACAGTAAGTTTGGATTTTCTACTATTCTTCACTTTTACCATTGATCTTAAGAGTTATTTAAGCTCAGTCCTGTATCGCTGGCAACTTCATGCAGCAGTTTACAGATTAATGTCTGGGCCGATGTGCAGGAGTGGTTTGAATAAAGTAGAGGATGATGATGGGGATAATGACACATGCACTTGTTCCAGATAAATGCAATCACTTGGTAATACAGTATCTAATTTCCCCGAGCAGCCCGCTCTGTGTATTCACCACGCTGGTGGCGAACGCTTTCTTATTTAGTGCAGCTGGGAGTTGGAATTATAGGGGCCCCCGAGAAGAGGCCCACCCAGGGCCAGCTTCCACTTCCTTGAAAGACCACCTCCCTCCCCATGTGTCAGGAAGGCTGAGCAAGATCCTTTACCTCCCCGTGAACCAGCAAAGTCTGCATCGCACCATGGCGTCAGAGCTTTTAATTGATCAAAAGACATTTAACAAACAGAGAAGCAGATGTAACTGTCCTTTCTGCCATTAAGGTTGAGTGCCTGTGAGAGCAGCTGTTCCACTGGGATTATGTATGTATGTGTGCAGCAGCAGCAGACCAGTGGAGGATGAATTTGTATGTGAATTTCCCTATCAAATGAACCAATTAGCTGATCAACATTAAAATTATTTTGCAACTACATCTGATAATAACTCAGTTTAGCCCTTTATACTGAGTAAACATTTTACCGTTTTGAGTTTCTCAGTGTTTCCATTGTTAATTGAAGCAGAAATGCAAGAAACAGTGCTGATTTTAGGTGATTATTATTATTATTATTATTATTATTATTATTATTATTATTATTATTACACACTTTTACACCCACAGCAGCTGATACCAAGACAATAACCAATCTTCCTTTTAGCCTGCATGAAATGGCACTAGCTGATGATGGCCCCGGGATTTGTATAAATTAATGTATGCAGAATACCATTCAAGCACCTGCTTACTTGTTATAAAATAGCAACCAACACTTTAATGGTACTGATAAGGGGGAAAACAAAGGGGTTTGGGGCAAATTGTGTTGTTTTTTTGTTTTTTTTTTACTGCTCTTGCCATGTCTGTGTGATAATTGTATTTTTCTATTTTCTTCCCCTGTATTTCCTTGAGTGCTTCATCCGGCGTATTTTCTTTTAAAACCTTAAATATATCAGAAAGGTTAGTGGACTGATGTGATTTTTTTTTTTTGATAGCTGTACAGATGGAAGTGTAAATGGGGTAACAGAAATCGGATGCTATCTATAATGGGAAATACATGCTTTGACAGACTGCTTGGCTTGAGTAAAACTAACTGTACATATTCCTGAAAGATACAATCTTAAAGAAAAAGGAGGAGATGACAGGCATTTTCACACAGCTAATGGCAAATTAAATTTCTTCTCAGGAAGAATATTTGGCAGGCCGAGTGCTGTCTCTCCACTTTGAGGGGTAAAATGCATCCCTTGTTGGAGAATGAATCGTGATGTGGAGAGGCATGCTTTTGGTAACATCAAATGACACTGGAAGGTCAGTGGCACTTGTATCTGTTAAATGGATTGGATTAAGTGGAGGCTGCCTTCCTAGTCTGCTGCTTCCTTTCATAATGCAGCTTTTCTTTCTGGGAGGTGGCAAGCTTTGGAGGGTCTGTTCTACTCCACCGTTTCACAGAGCGCCGGGAGTGGTGACAGGTGCAAGAAAATGTCTCATGGCATTAAGGGAATTGAAAAGACATTTACTTTACACAATCATTTTTTTTCCTTGTCACTGTTCTTTGTTTTGTAGGTTTTACCTACTGCTTGCTACACTACTATTAAAGCCGTTTTCCAGAGGCTGCTTTGGTAGAAGACATCAAACTCATGTTCCCCCCCCCATAGTTGGAGGCATATTGGTTTCTTGGCAGATATTTGGTGTTCCTCTGTTGAGGTGTCTTTCTTAGAGTTAGGCCTAAAGGACCGGGACATATGCAAAAGAAACGGAGAAACCGTGGTCACGGGAAGAGACTGACTGTGTAATGATGCTGAGCAGTGTTTTATAAAAATGTGTTGAGCAGCACACAGTAACTCCATGATAGGTTAAGCTTTGGCCTTTTTCAAATGTGATGTAAAACACACACGATATGTTTTAGGCAAGTGTTGTGGGTGGTGGTCTCAACCAATTACAAGTAGTCTTCTGGAGGTGGAGGAATGACCTTTTTGTATAATTAGTTCTCTTATTTAAAGCAAAGATTTTGAGTAGAATAACTAATTAGGTGTCATAAAAGGCAAATTAAAGATTTTTGAGATCCCTGAGGGAAGTGCAGCAACTTCTATATTTTCTTTGCACAAGCTCTGAAACACACACACACACACACACAGGCATTTTCGCTCTCCTCATTAAGACTGTTTTTAGTTCTGTAGAAGCCTGTCAGGCGAGCACTGTTGGCATACCTGCAGAGAGCTCCCCTAACAAGCCATGAAATACAGGTAGAAGAGTCCGCCCTTATCCAGTGTGGCTTGAATTTGAAGCTTTTTAGCTTCATTTACACTGAACATTGGTATTTATAGCAGGTTTTGTGATCCTAATGCGGCAGCTTCAAGGGGTCTGTTTTGGGAAGGAGGGAGGCGAGGGAGCTGGAGGGCAGGCAGAACACTAATTGATGGCTCACATCACCAGCACTGGACCAATTAGCCTCTCCTTTCTACTTCTGATAAAGAAATAAGACGGCTCAACACCACCAGAGCACTTACTGACATATAAACCAAAGTCATAAATTTGACTAACAAGCCCTTCTATTCCCTTCACCTCCTTCTTTAAAAAAAAATGGAAATGCTAATTGTATTACAGTCATGGCATTGTTGATGTGTGGATGGCCAAAAAAAGAAAAAAAAATTGCAGAGAAAATCTGGATCCAATAAGGTACTTTGCGGGTCCACTTGTGTGTGAGAGCATGTGAAAGAAAGAGGGGGAAAGAAGGGAGAGAGAATGATAATGATTTTCTGTTCCGAAGAAGTTCTTCTGAAAAGCGGTGTAAGATTTCTGTGAAGGAGAGCAAACTTGACAGATTGAGCTGAGAAAAACAGTGCCGAGTGAAGCAGTCCCTTTTTACCAGCTGAAGTTGTATCACTCAGTAAACTGCAGAAACTAAAATGGATCTAACTACAGAATGACCTTATTCACACTTAACATAACACCACTACACAATATACTGCCACACTTTCATGCTAGAGAAATGTGCGTATATATAAAAATGTAGCAGGTCACTTGCACACCTCTGAGGTGCAACAGTGACATATGAAAACTCTGCATAACCTGTCTTTAAAATGGGGCCCTTTACAGATACCCACACATACAAAATGTTGGCCTGACCCCCCCCCACCCCCCCCCCATGATGCAGACTGTCCAGTCTTTTTTTTTTTTTTTTTAGGGAGAGAAATGTGTTTTTGAAAGTAGAGTGGCAAGTGGCGTCCACTGTGTGTTCTTTTAGATGGATCAATAGCTCAGTGTGTGAGAGAGTGTCTTAAGAGCTGTTGTCTTGTGCTTTCAGCTGTGGCAGACCTGTTAGTGCTACAGAGGGGAGCTGCGCACCCCTGCCTCTGTACCAGCAGTGGCCTGAGGGGGGCTTTTAGTCCAAACACAAATGTCAACCACACATAGACTATTAGTGTTTAGTGCAGTTATTAAATGGACTTTATTTGTCCTTTAGGAGGCTAAAAGGCGCACTTAAAGGGGACCTGCGTGACAGCAGGGCAATTTGCGAGTTTGGTAACTTAGGCTCGCTCATTGCAGACACATGAGTACAGATAAGTGTAAAAGGAGGAAAGGCTGTAATGCTCTGAGAAGGGAGCACTGTGTGTGTTGGTGATTTGTGTGCACACATGTGTGTATGCAAGTCCATGTGTGTGTGTGTATGCATGAAACACTGAGTGTGTGTGTGTGTGTATGCTAAAAGGCACTTAGGCCATAACATATCTCACTGGGGTCTGGTAGCAGCGTTTTTGTGGTCAGAGGCTTTTTAAAAGGTTAATGTTAATCTATACCCAACAAAGCCCACGAGGAGCTTTTACAGCTGTGGACAGTTGAGTGAAATGGGCTTTGATGAAATGGTAGGTAACTAACATACTACACAGCTTGTTGTAAATATCTCAGTAAGCAAAATAAACGCCGTCTCTCATTCTGAGAAACACCTGAGACATGCTCCTTCCTCTGCTAGCGATCATGTAACTTTTGTATTACAGCATGTTTTTAGTGGAACAAGCAAGTCAAGGCTTTGTAGCCCAATGTGACCTGTGTGCCTATCTACATGGAAGAATGTTTTCTTTAATGCATATGAAGCAGGTAGGCAGTGTGCTGTGGCCGTGTGCGAGGCCAGGCTTAGACGCCTCGAGAAGCAGCCAGCTTATCAAAAAGAGAACATGAAAAGTCACTCGTGTTCCCGGGCCGTAAATCACGCGTGGCTGTTTGTCTCCTTATCACTACAGGTGTGCCGATGCTCTCCGTCCAGCCCAAAGGGAAACAGAAGGGGTGTGCTGGCTGCAATCGCAAGATTAAAGACCGCTACCTGCTCAAGGCCCTGGACAAATACTGGCATGAGGACTGTCTCAAATGTGCCTGCTGCGACTGCCGCCTGGGGGAGGTGGGCTCCACCCTCTATACGAAAGCCAACCTCATCCTCTGTCGCAGGGACTACCTGAGGCAAGAAAGACACACAATCACCTTTCTCCCCTCACAACAAGCACAAAAGCTATCTCATTCCAAAAATTGTGACTCAAAAGGAACCCAAAGTTGTTGTTTGTTTTATTTCCAATTTGGTTTCTCTTTTAAATCTTCTGATAGGGTTTGTCGTAGGTCCTCAGGATCAGATAAGGTTGATGCCTTATTCTTTTACAACATGCATGTAGGTGAAGGCTGATGTGTTTTGCTTAGGCAATTTTTGGAACACCATTTTTTTCATATCTCTTTAATCCTCCACAGACATGAATCATGCAGTTCCTAGCATCTGCAATACAAATCATCATCATCAAAATAGCATGTGGACATTAAAACGCTTGGGTTTTGATACGTGCAATAAAAAAAAATCTAAAGTGATGTTTTCATACTTTTCTAATGTGTTTACATGAACAAGAGCTGCTGTCATGAAGTAGACCTGTTCTTGGTTGTACCAGCACTGGAGGCTGTGAGAAACCTCCAGGCGGGCTTGTTGCTTCCCCAGTGCTGCCCCCCACCCAGCTCTTTCAGATGCCCCTGCCATCTGCTTGTTAAATTAAACATGACCATTTCCTGGGCGTCAGGTCACATTCCCTACCATTTATTTAAGAGGGAATCCCCCTGGGGCCGACTTAAAGATGCCGGTGCCCTAGGCCCCTCCTCCCAAAAGACCCTGTCCTGCACCATCCTCCCACTTTCCCTTTTTCCATTTTCCTTCTGCCTCCTTGTCTCACAGCATGGTCACTGTTATCTCTGACTTACTGCTACCCAGCTAAGTTTTGATTAGTTTATTCCAATTTTAGATGGTAAATTTAAAAAGCGCAGCATCACTTAAATAGCTACTAAAATCCAGCATAGAGAGCTTTAATCAACTTGGTTTTTTTCCTACCTCACTGATGCCTTGTAATGACATTTCACTTTTATTTCAGCTCTTCCTCCGAACTGGAAGAAGCCTACAGCCCACTTGAGAGGCGCTTAGGGATGTTACGTTGAGATAGGCCATTGCCATCCATCAGTCCCCACCCACAGTTAATGCTTTTAAAATGCAGTGAGAGGTTGACTAAGACCTGATTTTGCCCCCAAAAGGGGCAGATGGTGCAGATGAGGTAATAATAAATGGGCAAATGACCGAGAGAACACAAAAATGATGAAGTTCAGAGTTTCACTTGGTAAAATACATCAGCTGAAAGGACAGCAACCTCAACCCTGAAGCCATAAGTGCCTACCGGCACAGTGAAGGGAGAAGGAAAAGCTTTCTTGCACATTAGACCACTAAGATGTAGAGGTCATGGAAGGGATGAAATGAAGAGAATGACATATGGAATCAAGAGTTAGGAATACTAAAATAAGAATAAAAAGGACAGAGAAGTAGAGAGCTTCCTGTGCTCCTCTGCTGCCCCAGATTGTCTAATGAAATCCATCCCACTCGCCTGCTCTTCAGCCTGCGACAAATGCAGAACACTTAATGGCTGAGATGCTTGAGATGAATTCTATTATGGAACAAATTAAAACCCTTGCCTTGCGTATATATAGAGAAGCGGCAGTTTGAGAGACCATTTTGAAAGTAGGTGACGCCGTCTCCATCCAGCACCAGTTTCCTTTTCATTCCTTCTTTTCTCAGTAGTAAGACGAAGGCTCTGCTCACCTGCAGTAATGAAGTTAAATCTGTACACTGAATTAGCCTCCCGCACTTCATTAAATACGAGCAGTGGATCAAACACACTTTGGTTATTTCCCAGGGTTTGGAACCCTGCCATGCTCACATTAATTATTATAGGAGCTCCATCTGTGATTGTCCTTCAGTGGCATTAGCAACTTATTGAATGCACCCACACTTTACTGAATATTACACTTCAGTGCGCACACACACACACACACACACTAAAAATGCACATCTCAGCCAATGTCCTCCCGTGCCCTTCAAAACCATGCACCATCAAAAAGTTTAGTTTGAATCCATCTGATGTCCTCTTCTCTGTATCTAGAGTGTGTATTTATTTTTTCATTTTGTTTTGATTTTTAGCAATTTCTGTTCAATTCCATTTGTATAGCACTGAATCACAATAACAGTGACCTCAAGGTGCTTTATATTGTAACATAAAGACCTTACAATCAGATGCCCCCCTATGAGCAAGTACTTGGTGACAGCAGTAAGGAAAAACTCCCTTTTAACAGGAAGAAACCTCCAGGAGAACCAGGTTCAGGGAGGGGCAGCCATCTGCCGTGACCAGTTGGCAGTCAGGGAAGGGAGACAGGACAAAATACACAGTGTGGAAGAGAGCCAGAGATTAATAATAACTAATGATTAAATGCAAAGTGGTGTATAAACATAGAGTGGATAGGGAGAGTGAAGAAGAACCACTCAGTGCATCATGGGAAGCCCCCAGCAGCCTAGGCCTATTGCAGCATAACTAATGGAGGGTTCAGGGTCACCTGATCCAGCCCCAACTATAAGCTTTATCAAAAGGGAATGGTTTTAGCCTAATCTTAAAAGTAGGGAGACTCTCTGTCTCCCAACAGACAGTCTTTCTGCTTCTTCACAAGAATAGCAGATTTATTAGGCGTTTTCTTTATATGGAAAGTCAAAGGTTGTACAATTTCACCAAAAGGCTGACAATATAGTGATGATATGATCATCAGGACATGAAGCCAGAAATAATTCAATATTCTGTTTCATATATTAAAGTGGACATAATAGTCAGCCACTTATCAAAATGTGGTGTAATTAACTGTAAGAGGAAAGCATTTTCAAGATAATGGACATTATAAGTTATCCTAAAACCAATGGAATAGCACAAGCTAGAGGATAGCTCCATGTGGATGTGACTGTTTTTCAGATCACTCTTCTACTTACTCCTTTAGGAAGTAAAGCAGTTGCTCTTCTTCCTTAACAGTTGCTCTTCTTTTTCAGACGAGGTAGATCTGAACAGAAAGGTTTACACTTTCAAAAAGACACAACTGTTGGGGAAGGTCAGAACACGCGACGCATGCATTAACAGTTTTCCCTTTTATGAAATCTGACAAACCCTGTGCAGGCAGGGAAGTCTCAGAGAGCTCAGAGAACAGGTAGAAAACTTCAAGAGCCACAGCCCAATCTGAGAGAAGCAATTCAGAGAGGCAGATGATGCACTGTAGGAGCTTTAAGGGTTTGAAGTTAGCAAAGCATCGAGTTGAAAGAACTAAAGAAGGCCCTCTTTTCTCTAAAGACCCATTGTAATAACTCAATAACAGAGGAAGGAGAGCTCCTTTATGTTCCTGCCGTCCAACTTTGCTCACAACATCCCACACCAGCACACAAAGTTACATTTTTAGCTACTAAATAAGAGCTTTTTTAAGGAGTAGAAAAGAGGCTTCAGTCATTCCCTGCTTTCTGCTACTTTCAGCACAGGAGATGAGGCAAGTATATATGTTATATAAAATTTAAAAAACTCAAAATGCAACTTAACTGTTCAAAACCTCAAAGTCAGTATGCACATAATTAAATCTAAGCCACAGCAATGATGACAAGTGATCCAAGTAAAGCCTGTAATCTTGAGATGGTGAGATAAGAGGAATTTCAGCATTGTTAAACAGGGACACGCGCAGACGTTTTCATCTTTACACATCCTCAGGTATGATTTAAGGTGTCACCCATCAGCATGTATCCGAATGGTGTAAATTATGGTCATTAAATGAACCACAACATGACTTTATTTTTAATTATTGATAACACAGTTTGCTGTGTTATTGTACTGCAGAGGTCTTTCAGAGTGGTTTAAGCTGTCTTGAGCTTAACACTTATCAAGCCCACCCACTTTTCAAGGCCAGTCTGTAGGTCTGTAGACTAAAAATTTATGTTTGGCATAAAGAGAGAGATTCTGTGGAAATGAATTAAATGAAATTGACAATCACTCAGCTCTACAAAAACCAAAAATGGCTGTTATAGCAACTTTCTCACACCCTCATATGGAGCAGTCTGATCTGTGTCCCGATTCTCAGTGTGCTCCCCCTCACTCTGCTCTCTGCTTGTGCCTCATCTTAAATCATTAGACCCAGGCTTAAGAATACTATTGTCTATAGCATGTGCTATTCAAAAATGATTTGGGCATGGATTTGAAAACAGTGCGTACTCTATAATATACTTAGCCGGTTCATGCGATCTGATTCATTTAATTCTAAATTATTCACTTTAATCTCTCACTTCAGAAAAATACACTGAAAACAGCACGTTGTATAGTGTTTGTGTATTGTGTGTAAACACATGTAGCAGAAGACATAATTACACAGTGAGACACAGTATTTCATTGACATTTTCTTGCCTTACCGTCCCATATTTCAAAATTATGAGGTGGTAAGGCAATCCTGCGAATTTTCATTGATCACCAGCTTCTCCAGTGACCTCTGAACCCGAACAGAGTTAGTGTGCCACGCATAAACCACTACTTAATGCAAGTGTGGCCAGCTACTCACTATGTGGAGATTTTTATTAATGGGGAATTCCATAGGTTATGTTCATTGCTAATCTTTTCCACAAAACTTAAGAGCAGCAATCACAAAACATCAGCAATACCAAGGCATATAATATCTGAAACCAACATATTATGACATTTTAAAGTTTGTAAAAACACACACAACACTCATCTAATAAACATATTCAGCTTTCTTTTACTTATACTTCATTATGCCATTTAGAAATCCACATGAGAATGCCTCACAGGCTGTGGTGAGCAATCCAAATCAGCACTTCTAACCCTTTAATCCATTTATATGAACCATCGAAGTGCTCATTTTAAAAGAGGGCCTTTCTTGCTGCAAACCCTGCTACAATACTGATGATTGATCAGCAAAGCACACAGGATTTGGTGCATTACAAGATAGAGGTATTTTGCCAGCCATACATGCTGAAAAAAAACTGTGATGTTGACTTTTTTTTTTTTTTTACACTTTTCTTTAGAGAATATTGATTTATTTAATCCAAATGACCAGGGAAATTGAAGTGCATGAGCCGCTGCACTCCTACAATACACGACATCTGTCAGAACAATGCATTCAAATTCCTCAGAAAATAGTCTATTCAAACAAAAAGAAAATCTATTTTAAATGAAATGAATTAATGAACAAAACCCATTTACAGCTTATGTTCTTGCAATGCACTGTTTGAGTGCTGTGAAGCATATCGAGTTTATGAGAAATGACAGTTAAAATTAACACACTTTTGTGGTTTCTATATACATTGTACTATACATGTTGTGTATGATTGCAGAATCCTTGATCACAGTGGAGTGAAAGAGTATTGTCTATACTTTAGTACAAGGTAAAGGCAATAATTTCACTAATTAAGTCTTGATTGGATGTAAACATGCCTAATCTAAATATTTTGTGTGGCTAACGTCTTCCTTTTTGCGCTAATATGTTGGGCTCTGTTGGCTAACCTCACATTTTTAGTGTGAAATTCATTACTTACTATGCTATACTGCAGTGGTGGTTCTCTCTGGCTGCCTTGCAGTTTCACAGGAGCAGGAAGAAAAGGGTATGATGTGTGTTAAACAGTTCCCTCAGCCTGTAATCTCCTCTTAGCACAAGGAGCTCAATTAAGCCATATGTTGATGCTGCATTATAACCCAGACTCATCAGCTATTGGCTGAAGAACTCAGTGAGTGGGACATAGCTATTATTGAGAGCACTTTTTTTTCTTCTTTTTTTTGCACACCGACTTCCCTGTGCCAAATTTCTGTCTGTGATTCCAAATCACAAAGCTGATAAGGAAATCAGGTTGGCATGAAAGACTATTAAGGTGATTAAAAAAAGACCAGTTAAGTGAGCGCAGCACAGTACTTAAGCTTCATTCGGCTTACTGCCCTTTCCATATAGAAGGCCTGTAACCTTTTTTTTGTGTTATTAGCAGGAATACTTTCGCTTTCTCACTTTGGAGTTTGAAAGACTTGGGTGTTTACCAGATTCCGCTAGCTTTATGTTATAAATGTTTCATTTCCAACACCATGCTCAAATAACCCTCATAATAGAGTGGAAAAGAGGTTATACCCACAGTATTTGAATTATTGGTTTGTGATATAGATGTAGCTACAAAGTAAAAACTAGCCACAGATGTGACGCGCTGCTTTGACTGAAGGTGGGTCTTGGTGTCAGCAGCAAGCTGGGCTTCCCCACCAGGCGTTTTCACAACCTGTATGTATCAACTAAGCACCATGTCTGCAGCCCAGCAGGGTGTAATGGAGATGGGTTAGAATAATCCTTCTGGCTGTTATAGGTGTGTGCATGTCAATTGCTGCAAATGACCAAGGCTCTCTAGGCTCTTTTATAGCCTGGGTTCCCCGAGGGAGAAAAAAGGACATCACTGTGACCCGCTCACTACAGTAGAGCTCAATATGGAAGAGTCTCTGAATGTGATGATGACTCTGGGTGCTCTGGGGGTTTTTTTCCAGGTGAAAAGAAAAAAAAATTAAGGTTTATTTATAAGCTAGAAACTCAACAACTGACTGTTGCGAATACATGAGTTTTGTCCACACAAACTCACTCACGTCTTGTAATATGAATGTTGGAATAGTATGGTAACAAGGTCAGTTTCTGTAGCACTAGTATTTGGTCTGTTTCCAGATCGATACTGAATGTGTGAGAATGCAGTTTGTTTTTTTTTTAAAGCTGTTTGGATAAGTCTTTGTGTCTCTCTGAAGAGGGGGGGAAAAAACATCCTTTGAGTTACAGAGCACCCCGTGGGTGGCAGATGTCTACTGTATGAGAACATTCAGTATTTTAACTGAAACAGTAACCAGTTGTAACAATGTTTCAGTTTAACACCCTGTGAATCCCTCTCATGGAACATAACAACCTTTCTCCCTCTGTTTCTGTCTTTCTCCTCTGGGGCAGTGGCCCCTAATTAGAAGCAGAGCTGCTGGATAGACATTTTCTTTAACAAGGTGAAAGCAACTGAATGGGATTCGCATAAACGAGGCAGAATATCAACACTGAGACTCCTCTGTCTGAGCTCTACAAGTTTGGGGGAAAGTGTTTAACATACTGTTGGAATGACAATCTGCTGTTGCCTTATCCCCTCTTGCAAAGCTGTGAAGCGGTCCTTTTCCTGCTGCAGAATATATAAATCTATCTGTGCTTCAGAATCTCCAAATTAAACATAGGGGCAGGCGCTTGGAAAATGAAAATGTAAATCTGACTGGGAAAAGCATTTGAGGTTCCTTTTGCTTTGAGGAGCTCTACACCAGTGCCTTCTTGCTGTGTTTGTGACCTTTATCATTTGGCTCCTATCTAATAAGCCCAAACAAGCCGCAGTGAGGTTTGAGCAGTGAGTCTGTTCACTGTAAAACATTTAGTTAACTCCTCAAGGTTACATCCACCGTCGCCGTCTCAGGTTCTTCTCAGAATGAAAGAGGAAGACCGAGGAAGAGAGAAGGGTTTGAGCCTGAATCCGTGTAACAGAAATCTTTTTGAACTTATGACTACATTATGGATTGTAGCCTCTTGTGTAAAAATCCAGCTGGATTTGGTTGAAGACAGACTCATTAGGTAGTTTTGTTTTTGAAAGAAGAAAACTTTGAGCAGTTCAAATGGTTTGCCTCAGACCTGTTTTCATTGCTTTTGCAATGTGCAAGAGGGAAATTCTTTGAAGAAGGAGATTAAAACCATGTGATCATTTTAATTAGATCATTAGCCAAGAATTAAGATCTATGTTTGTAACTCTCATTAACAAATATACCAACTGGATGCCAAGAAAGATTCTGCATATTCAATGTTGTCCTGTTTCCTTTTCCATTAAAGCCCCCTTTTTTAATCATTATTATTTTTGCTGTCATTTTGTTACATGTTTGCTCTTTTGCTGCATCTAGGTAAAGAGTAGGTGGGTTAATCTCTGTCTATGCACCCTGTCTTTCAGGCTCTTTGGTACAACGGGGAACTGTGCAGCCTGCAGTAAACTGATCCCAGCCTTTGAAATGGTGATGAGAGCCAGAGATAATGTTTACCATTTGGACTGTTTTGCCTGTCAGCTTTGTAACCAGAGGTAAGAATGGGGGTCATAACTACACAACAACATTGCCTTTAAAAAAAACAAACAAAAAAAAACAAAAGAATGGGGTGTTAAAATGGCCAGTGGCTTAAATATCAGAGGCTCTTTAAAAAAGATCTCTCTGTTGGATATCAAATTTTATATTTCATGACATTACTGCAGACCACAGTTTGTAATTCAGGGGGAAAAATAAATTGTGGTTGACTTGTGTTGCAAGAATCAAGGTTGTATTGCATTTGTAATGCCCTGCTAATTATTTTCTATTATGTCAAGCTGCCAGCAGTTTGTCCTTGTTTGTGGCTAGATCTGTAAATCTTTTAAGCCAATGGGATGTAAAATTAGCCATTGTTCTTATTTGTCCAGGGAGGCAAAGGAGCCACAAAAGTGACGTCGTCCAGAAGTGTTCTGTTGCATAAAAGAGAATAGACACAGGTGTGAAATGGTGTTTTCCTAAGGGATAGGAGCTATTATGGAATTGGAGCAAGCACAAAGCCTACTGTATGGTATGATGTACACAGAATATGACATAGCCAAATATTGCTTTTTCCCATTAATATACTGTCAGTAATGGCACCTCTCTGAAAGCAGAACGTCCTTTGCATGCTTGTCAGGGGTGCTGTGACCCTGTTCCTCCACACAGCACAAGCCCATTAACCTTCTGCAGACCAGATTCAGTTACCATAGTGAACACCTGCTGTAAGGGAATTATGACTGCAGCCTCTCTCTCAGCTGGCAGACACAAAGCCAGGTCTCATCTGGCACAGTATTGCCATGGCTGTGACCGTTACCAGCTTTATTTACTGTGTTACCAGCCTGGCACATTACTAAAGCCAAGCCATTTTCAGCTGTATTCTTATCTTCACTCCCCTTCAGTCACATTATGGAGCTGTGTCCACTGTGTCACACAAACAAACAGCAGCGTAGAGAAGAACATCAGTGGGCCAGGCTGCTATGTGTTATTTTTCCCTCTCCAACTGACTGTGAGACTTTAGAGGAAAATGTTTTCGAGCACTGGAACTAAACTGGTGTGTGAAAAGCTAACCCTGTGGCAGAGTTTCCTTGGAAACTCTCGAGGTGCCACCGCCGTTTTTGCCAGGCCAAGGAGAGCTGACCTGCTTTTCACTGGGTGCCAGTGCCTGTGTCTGTTTGATTCGAAACTGTTTAGGGTTTTAATCTACTTTTATTTGAAGCCACACATTTACGACGGCCATCAAAACAGACCTGGAATCTGGCAAGCCGAGGTCTCGGTGCATGAGGTAAAATGTCTCAAGCCAAATATGTGCGATCAAACAGAATCATCAGTACCTGCTGATCTTAAATGCAACATTTTCACTGCCAGAGCAGAACAGAGTCAGCCATTCAACAAACGCACACCACTTTGTCGCCATGCCAGCATTAATTATCTTTTTGTTTATAACAATGTTTTTGCCTTTTGTTTTGTTTTTTTGTCTGCCAACAGGTTCTGCGTCGGGGACAAGTTTTTCCTAAAAAACAACATGATTTTGTGTCAAATGGACTATGAGGAAGGTCAGCTGAATGGAAGCTTTGAGACACAGGTCCAATAGTTGGAACCTGACGGCAGCAACAACCGGCTCCACACGTTACACACAAGATGGATGTTCCGCTGCACTTGGAAAAAGACAAGCGTCTGTGTGCTTGCCTGCAATACTTTTTAAAAACCCCTTTATCAGTCCCTAAGGACTCTATTGTAAATGTTAAACTTTTTGCCCCTCCCACACCCCCCAACACTGAGCAGTTACAAATTTTGATGTACAGTTGTGCCTGCTTAGCTGAGCACTGTATTGCTTGTATGTTTTTGTGAAATTTGTTTCAGGTTTGTTTTCATTTTCTTTAAGAAAAGGTTCACTGGAGGGTATGTACAGTCTGTTTTCTCTGTATATATAAACTGGAACATTTATTTTATGAAATGTAATGCAATTTTATTACTAGTGTGAATTAAAGATTCTTAAATGTTCATAGTGAGTTTTTTCTCTTACCAAAACCAAAGTTGTTGGAAGGAGTTGGCCCACATGTTGATATGTAATCATGTATCAAAAAACTGCAATGCTATAAAAGAGCCCTGCAGGCGGAAAAAAAAAAATATATATATATATATATTTGAAGTCCTCTTTAAAACATGATGCAACAAAACAAGTTTTATTACATTTTGCAGAGTTCTGATGGAATTAGAAATGCTGTTTAAAATGAACTAAATAAGATTTTATTTGGAATAAAAGAATGCTTCTCCAAAACCGTGTTGTTGTGAGCGTGCAGGTGTCATGAAAGGGGGCTGAGATAAGCTGAGCTGCTCTGTGTGATTCATGCTTCGCTAATTGCCATCTGATTATGAGGGTGAATTGGCCTGGAAATGAAATGCAACAGCAAATAAATTAGAGAGAAAATAAATGCTCATTGAGTTTGAGCTCATTCAAACTCATCAGCTACAGAAGTGCAGAGCTGTATTAAAGGGTACTTTTCCCAGAAGACTGTTAATGGAGATGTGTGACACTGTCTGTTTATCTGATGAGGTTATATCTGATATACCAACTCTGGTAGAGCTGTCAAATTTTCAGCCACTCCATCAAGTGATAATCCA
Organism: Pterophyllum scalare; assembly: GCA_024447675.2. NCBI lineage: Eukaryota > Metazoa > Chordata > Actinopteri > Cichliformes > Cichlidae > Pterophyllum > Pterophyllum scalare. The sequence goes on from JAMQGT020002428.1 coordinate 75,077, forward strand.
CTTCAGTGACTTTGCTTATTACATGCAGTTGTACATGTTAATCTTTAAATTAAAAAAAATAAATAACCGTTAAGCATATATTAACTGCAAAGGATAATAGAAAGCTATTATATTAATAGGCAAGCACCCTGATTACCATGGATTCTTTTTTAATATATTAAGGCTGAAAGTTCAGTTAAATCGTAATTATAATTTCCTTTTACTACACGGTTACTAGCAGTAATTACTACACTATATACTATACACGATAATTACAAAAGATTTAAAAACCTCAACATTCATGTCATGTTGCTCTTAGCAAAAACTGACACAGCCATGTTTTTACAGAGTGCGAAACAGTTTTTAAAAATTCATGGCGCATCATCCATTTCATTTCCATTCAAGGTCAGTATGAAGTATTGTTGTACATCAGTCTGGACAGGGCATGTTTGCCTTAATTTCACTCACATTACCAGACCTCATCTGTGTCATGGCAGATGCTGGACATTTTTTTAAAAAAGGCTTTTGCTGCCTTTGATTTAGTGAGAGAATTTCTGTCTCCAGTTTACATGTGCGATGCAAACCACAAAGATAAATTCTGAAGTGCTTGAGTTTTAGACAGAAACACAAGTTGCCATATTTATAGTACAGTAAGTTTGAATTAAGAGCCATTCAGTTCCAAAGAAACAGGCCACAACATATATTTTGCGAAATGTGGCTCAGATGCTGTATGAATGAATGCTCTCAGGGTTAATACGCCTAATCTCCATGCATGTATTAGCTGTTATTCAACGCAGTATCTGACAAACTTCAGATTTCGACAGTCTGTGCAGAACTCTCCTACCAGCAGGACACCGAACATCGTTATAATTCGCTAACACATAAATCAAGTGTGCAAAGCGCATTAATTAGAAATTCATTAAAAATTCAGACTCACCGGCAGGTGTGCAAATAAAGGATTAGGTAGGCATCAATTATACCACATAAGAGAACATTTTAATTGCAATTCTTGGATTGATTTACAGGGGGAAACAATCAGGCTCTTTGCAATGTGGCTGATTGCTCATTTTCCTGAAAAATAATGAGAAAATCCTCACCAAGTAACACTGTCCCCACCCAAAAGGTAACAAGAACATACAGATAGAGATATGTGTGCTGTCATGCATACACTTACACAGATGCATGCAGGCACCTATCTATCTATCTATCTATCTATCTATCTATCTATCTATCTATCTATCTATCTATCTATCTATCTATCTATCTATCTATCTATCTATCTATCTATCTATCTATCTATCTATCTATCTATCTATCTATCTATATTTCAATAACCATGTAATAAAAACACATGCACATAGATACCATTAAGAAACATACACATCAATAATTGCAAAACACGATGCACAAACAGGCATACTCACACACATAAATACACATGCACTGCAGCTTGGCATTCCCATCTGCTTGTGTTGGTGGAGAAGTTCTTAAGCACCAAATGTTGCTCTGTTATGACTCAACTTTGTGAATTCTCCAACCTCCTCTGTGTTCCTGATTACTGCATTATGGCATCTGCTTAATTAGCTTGGCTGGTGTCATATGTTGCACACAAGGGGGTGTTAAAAAGTGCCCTTCCCTCTTGCTCATTATCTGCCTCGACTCATGTGATGTATAATCTCTCTTGACAGGCATTCATATTGACATAGGGACAGCTGTCAGCAGAGCGTGGTCATAAAGGGTGCACATAGAATAGAAAAACCACGAGGAGAGCAGATAAGTGGAAAAGCTGCCAAAAAATCTAAGTGAAACTAGTAGC